>CABFWB010001097.1:169595-187465 GCA_902151455.1 Timema bartmani | reverse complement strand
TTGCTTGGGGCGCCGGTTAAAGTTATACCGTTTAGTCAGCTGATAATTGCCCCGTGATCGAGCACTAATTAAAGCGGTACGGAATTATTATGTGAGATAATTTAATCAAATAATAAAACCTTTAATATTGCACACGATTTATTTAGATCATGGCACTGGTTTATTACAATTCTGTAGATATATGTTACCGGCACTGTATAGATTTATGTGACTACTCTCTATAAATTCATACGCACAAGCAGCTTAGATATTACCTACCCCTTGCCCCTTGTACCTCTCGTGACCAGTGTTAAAACCAACAAATCGAAAGCATCCTGGTGACAGGTTTCATAAAGGCTAGCTTCCTATTGGGTATATGGAGCTAACGTCACTTGCTTTTTGGTAAACACTGCGAAGTTACTTTATGAAAGAAAAAATAAGTTTTAATGGTGCAATCCTTCGACATTATTTCTGAAAAGCGCGTGATTCTCCTTAGATGAAGTCTTAAAAGGATAACTTACATACAGTTTATTGAAGAAAAATACCTTCACCCATGACTTTTTAAATATATGAAAGGGGTCCAAATCAGTATCATTACACGTTCCTGATACGTGCGTAGTTTTATTTACAATAATGGGTGCCGAGAAAGAAAGTAGAATTTAGAGGAAATATATAGGTATTGGTGTGAGGGGGAGAAAACAATTTAATACACCTGGCCTTTATTCGAACCCCAACCTCCCCATCACCAGAAAGTCAAACACGATTAAAATGACGCCTTTATCCACGCCCTAATTGATCAGTGAAAGAAAAACCTCAAATCAAAATTAATTTTTAAAAACTTAATTCGGAAAATACATCACTCATACAATACTTCGATCATATTTTATAACTAGCATCCTCTAAAACTTAGGCAATAGATTTTATTCTTAAGGCGGCGCGGCGCAGCGAAGCAAAACCTCAGCTGAAGATGAAACGTTCCGGTAGATGACCTGTTGTCTGTGACCTTGTGACCGTCAGTGCAGGACACAGAATGAATCATGAATAACCAAATAATATGAAGAATGTCTACGTGTTGAGATTGAAAGAGAAAGTTTGGCGATTTATAGAAGATGTGGTTGTTTTGTAGATGGACTATCCAGTTGATTAAATGCGTTTGTGTATGTAAAGAGAGAGATAAATAAGAAACTTGAGGAAGTGGGAGAGAATACTAAAAGAAAGGGAGGAATAAACATAAGACGGCAGGAACCGAAGGAAAAAAAACCCTGCGGCGTCCAATGAACTGGAAAGTCGGGTGAAATCTCCTAGGATCTCGGTCCAAGCCACAATTATTCCACGGGGCCCACGTTATTATAATGATAATGACGGTGACGGATGCTCCAAGGCTAATATCTAGCACACATAGCCCTCGCGCCTTGTTTGACACGGATACTTCTTCTTCTACTCCCCGAGAGACTAAAAACTCAATTATTACACGTGCCACTTTTCGATCTAAAAATATCGGTGAGGAAACACCGTCCACTGGAACTAAAAAAAAAAAACACTCTAGCGATCTAAGACCCTAATACCCTGTCAATTCGTTTTAAAACAAAATTTCTTAGCATCCGATGCTTTCATGAAAATGAAAGGCCCACTATATAAAAAAAAATTCGATATGAGTACAAAACTTGGCAGCATTCACATTAGTTATAGGTCGATGGTTTATTGAAACACAAGTTGATTTAATTGCATTAAAATTTATTTAACTCGTGTTAAACAAGCAAATTTGAAAAACTTTCAAATTGAGCTGGGGATAAAAGGTATAGTGTTTGAATTTTCTTCTATAAGCTCGCTGATTAAGCTTTTGAGGTGATGATATCGAACAAGAACAAAAATAGAACAAATTAAAAACTCAATCAAAGACATTTTAGAGTAAAGTATTGATAGGCCTATTAAAAGAAAAGTTTAGATGAGCATAATTGCGCCGTGTGCTTGAAAGGACATAATATATCCACAATGTGTGGTATTTCTTATTAGAGTGGGAGTTCTGAAGTTTCAAGACCTGTTAAAGAAAACTAAATTATCTTATTAAAAATTGTGTTGTAGCCCAACTAAAAACAAGACTATTTGTTTGGCGAAGGCTAAATCTATGTGTCTAATAATTTATCTTAATCTCATAGCTTCGACATTTCACATATAACGTAAATATATTATTGTTATTATTATTATTATTATTATTATTGTTATTGTTGTTATTATTATTATTATTATTGTTGTTATTATTATTATTATTATTATTATTATTATTATTATTATTATTATTATTAAACTTTAAAATGCAAGGTTTATAGCTTAGTAAAAACATATTGGTACTTTTTGTCTGAATTTTAATTGAAACTTTTTTCAGCACCGCGTCTTGCTACACGTTCGGGTTGTACGTTTATGTACTAATTACACTAATGTGTTAGGGATAAGAAATATTCAATTTAGAGGAACTATACCTGCATTTGCGTGGAGAAAGAAAGAGAGTGGGAAACAATTTAAGAAAAAAAACATCCTCGGTACACCCGACCGGGATCGAACCACGATTTCCCCGTAATCGGCGGTCTAGTTTATACAATGCATCACAGTACCCCGGTAGGCGGCGGCCACAGTGTTATGATTACTTATGATAAGTGAAATTAATAACAGTTATTTCGATTAATAATAGCTCTGTGAAAATAAACTGCGAGTACTGAAGAAATAAATGACGAAAACAACCGAATACATAAAACAGGTGGAATCAATTTTACATGACACTTGCTAGAGGGCATTAATGAATAAATATAACATGAGAATAAATTAGAGAAGAATGTTGACATGACAAGTGCTAGAAAGAATTGAATAATAAAATATTGTATTAATTTCACACGTTCCGAAAAAGAAAGTAGAAATGAAACAGGGCTTTGAGTGTTTGTTAGATTGTTAGGAAGTTATGCCTTAGAGCAGTGCTACTTTTTTTTTTCAGCTCCGCATCTTATTACCCGTTCGGTTTATACGCTTATGTACTAATTACAGTAATGGTTTTAGGGATTAGGAAGGTTATATCCAAAAGAAGTGTACCCGCATTTACGTGATGGGAGAGTGTAAAACCATTTTGGAAAAACCACCCTCAATACACCCGATCGAGATTCAAACCTCGATCTTCCCGTCATCGGCAGTCTAGTCTACTGCAGGAGTAGCGCGTTAGACCACGCGGCCACCAAAGCGGGTAGCAGTGCTACTCATGGCTGATATGGTGAACGGTCTTTTTTCAAGTGTGCCTGGTACCTGTGTTTGATTACCAACTTTGAGATCTAACAAATGATATATTATTTTATTTTATATATTTAAAACAAAATATTAAGAGAAATGAACAAAAAGTCACTCATATATATTACTACCGTAACTTACTACCCGCTCAGTTTACACGCATATGTACTAATTACGATATATACGAACTGTGGCGCTTTACCAATCATGAAGTTGAAGTTGAAGTATCTTAGTATTCAGTGGTGGTAAAGCAGGTGAGGATTGATCGGTTCGGAAATCACTAAATGTGTAGTTTCAGATGCAGAAACTCTTGTGTTAAGAACATTAAAAAATAATAAAAACATCTAAAAATTATATAAACGGATTCTTCCAAGAATAGCATATCATTTTAATTGAATTTGCAATTTTATTAATGTATCCAAAAATATTGATCATTTGCTTTAGGCTACAGTTTCATCGGGATGGTTAAAATATTTGAGTTTTTCACGTGTTTTATATTATTAAAACAAAACGCTACCCGCACCTGTGAGTAAGCGGTCTCATTTACTTTGGTTTTCCAATGACGAGGAAGTTGGGGTTCGAATCCCATTCGAATACACGAATAGTGTTTTTTTTTTCCTGATTGGTTTCCCCTCTTCCTTCACGTAAATACGTGTATATTTCCTCTAAATTCTACCTCCCTCATCCCTACGACATTAGTGTGGATATACGGGTTTAAGACATGGTGCAAAAATAACACTGTTAAAATCGCAAATGGTAATGATTAGCCTCTTTTTATTCATTCGATAAAAAGCCTCCCTAACAAAAGTAGATAGCTAGCCAACCCACACTTACGAGTTATGAGAGAGGCCTCTCCTCCACACCTATGAGAAAGCCTCCCACCCAAATATATGACGAAGGCCTCCCACCCACACCTATGATGGAAGCCTCCCACCCAAACTTATGAAGGCCTCCCACCCACATCTATGAGAAAGCCTCCCACCCACACCTATGATGGAAGCCTCCCACACAAATCTATGACGAAGGCCTCCCACCCACACCTATGATGAAAGCCTCTCGAGCCGGTTTGTGATGTTCAAACACTTGCGAGTGCACAACTTCCTACAGCTGACAAGTCGCAACAACTCCTGGACCAAGTACCGTAACACACGATCACCATACAGTAACTGGTGTCCCCCCAAGGCTCGTACCGTCCTCGGCGAGGTCGGTCATCTCAGATGGGGTCTGCCCCCATTCATAAACTCAGGTCGTGAAAATATTCACCATTGGAGCACTTGTGAGACTTGATAGCACAGTAGACCCCGTAAAATCACGTGCAATCAAAGTGTGAAAATAAAAGATTGGGGGAGTGGGGTAGGTATGGGGAGGATGACGAATGCTATAAGTAGCACCGATCAGCTGAACTGCTGGGTAAAGTTCCTATGAAAATTGTTTAGCGAAAATTCCCTAGCGTATATTATATAAACTGACTGTATACTGAATTAAAACGAATCGATTAATTGATTAATTAAAAGAGAGGTGACCTGGCGGTCTAGGGGTAAGGTGTCGGACTTCTGTGCTAGGGGTCCGGGGTTCAATCCTCGGTCCCAACATGGATTTATCTGATTGTCAAACCCTTACTTCGCCTCTGACAATACGTGTATTAATCACAACTTGTGAATATGTGGAATGCCAGGCCTCCACCGTGGTTCGGATGTCACGTTAAACTGTAGGTCTTCTATTTCATCTCACAATCACCCTAACATTTACACATTAGCGTAAGTGCGTATAACCCGAACGGGTAGCAAGACGCGGTGCTAATAATAATAATAATAATAATAATAATAGTAATAATAATAATAATAATAATAATAATAATAATAAAACCATTATATAATCTCTATACTAATTAAATAATACACAAGGAAAAAATCTCAAAACGAAACCGTTGTCTAATTTAGAGGAGTAACGGGGTTCAAACCCCTTCAAAAATTAGTATTAACAAAGTATTTTTGCATTCTTCCTCAACTTCTAGGCTAGTAACTTATAGGAGTTACATAAAATTTACAACACCTATAACCACATTTATGTTTTAAAAACACTTTAAATTCCTTCAAGAAGGATTAAAAGTTAAAAAAAAAAATCTTCCGTATTTTCTATTGGGGGACCTTACCGAAAGTAGCTTCCCCTCCACTCCCCCTAAAACATATATTGGTGACACCTTGGCAGAACTATACAATATACAATTTACATAAACTACTGAGCACATCACTACAAGAGTAGGTGGAACAAAATAATATTGAGACAGCGAGAGCCAGAAGATAAAGAGTATCAACGTATGATGTTACACTCCCTCTACACTGTAAGTTAGTAGTCTTACCTTGACGGATTACACTATGCCCCGATCTTATAGCTTATAAGTTATACCACAGAAAGCCGCTTTGGTGGCCGCATGGTCTGAGGCATCATTCTTGCAATAGACTAGAATGCCGATACCGGGGTTCGATCCCAATAGGGTGTACTGCGGGTGGTTTTTCCATGAAATTGTTTTCTACTCTCCCACCACGCAAATTCGGGTGCACGTCATCTAAAGCAACCTTACTTATCCCTGACACATTTCAGTATTTAGTACACAGATGTATAAACTGAACGGGTTGTAAGACGCGGTGCTAAAATATATATTATATCATAGTGTAATGATGCAAGGTAAGATTGCTAGTTTATAGGGTACACGAAGGGTACAATTGTAGGATTTATAAATAAAAACTAAAATTCGCAGATAAGCTGATAATCGTATTGTTTTACTTTTATTTGTGTGCACTACGTCTTACTACCCGTCCGGGATATCAACCTATCACTGGGATAAATGAGGAAGTTAGAATTTTAGAGGAACTATATTTATATTTGCGCGGAAGGAAGAGTGGGAAACAATTCAGGGGAAAAAAAACCTCCGTAAGCCCTGCTGTGAATCGATGCAAGGACTCTCCTTTACTTGTAAACCAGAAAAGCCACGAGACGGACGCACTTGTCCGTGTGCTCACCAGTGCAGGTGTTTTATCAAAAGCTTTACAGAAATATTGTCCACTAAAAATTAATAGCCATGAAGATAAGAAAAACATTAAATAAGCTGTACGTATACCCCAATTTTCTGACGAATGGGCATATCTGAAAAATAGTCAAAGTTTATTATTATTATTATCATCATCATCATCATCATCTTTTAGTACCACGTATTACTACCCGTACGGGTTATACGCTTATGTACTAATTACGCTAATAGTTTGAGGGACTAGGGAGGTTGTGTTAGTAAGAAGTGTAGCCGCATATGCGTGGAAAACTATTTTTGGAAAAACCACCGTCAGTACACCTGACCGAGATTCAAACCCCGATATCCACGTTATCGGCAGTCCAGCCTACTGAGAGAGTAGCACATTAGTTAGACCACGCTGCCACCGTAGCGGGTCAGATAATCAATGTTGCTAGATAAAGTTTCACGTATTCATACGTTAAGTCATGTGATCTGTAGCTGTCACTTTTGTTAGATACTATCGATACTTATATAATAAAAATAATATAGGCCTAACTAAAATATATAATGGTTGAAGGCAAAAAAATGTGTTTATGTTTTTTAAAAGGTTCTTAAAATGTCCATTCTTTAGAAAATCAAGATATAAATCTCCTGAGTTATTTAAAAAAAATTTTTTAATTTCATTGATACCAAGTTATTTTTAAAAGCTTAGCTACATATTGGCCTGATATTTTAGAAGGATGTTCTCTCTTCTTTTTATTTTTTTTCGTAACTTAACGGTTTCGTCACAATATAGAGGAGGAGTCCACAGCTAATTACGTATTCACGGCACTGCTAATTACAACAGCGCACACCGTGTCTTCATTATTGCTGTAGGTGTAACATAACATAATAATTACCTGGAGATGTGCCGCAACTCGGGGTACGTGAATCCCTCTGGGGGGTGAAGTAATTGCATTTCGTTCAGCCAAGTTATATTTTAAAGATTTCATACTCGTGACAGTGCGGTTGAACCAGAATGGCGATTGATATATTGATGTCATAAACTGATGAACACCGATAAAACTGTTTTGTCAAATTTCTCAATCCATTTTCGATTGTAATGATTACCTGTTTCACATATACCGAGCTATTAAGCGAACAGACTGTTTATCTATTATTATTATTATTATTATTTTTAGCACCACGTCTTACTACCCTTTCGGGTTATACGCACTTACGCTCATGTGTAATGGTAGGATGATTGTGAGATGAAATGGAGGACCTACAGTTTAACGTGGGATCCGAACCACGGTGGAGGCCTGGCATTCCTCACATTCACAAGTTGTGATTAATACACTTCTTGTCAGAGGTGAAGGAAGGGTTCGGCAATCAGATAAATCTGTGCCGGGACCGAGGATTGAACCCCGGACCCCCAGCACAGAGGTCCGACACCTTACCCCTAGACCACCAGGTCACCCTATTTATCTATTAATTGAATAAATCTCTCTTCGTGGCCGCATGGTCTAAGGCGTCACTCTCACAATATACTAGACTGTCGATGACGGGGAAGTCTGAGCTCAAATCTCGGTCGGGTGTACTGAGGGTGGTTTTTCATTAATGGTTTTACATTCTCCTTCTATGTAAATGCGGATATACTTCTTCTAAATTTAACCTTCCTATTCCTTATACATTAGAGTAATCAGTAAATAGGCATATAGCCCGAACGTGTAGTAAGACGCGGTGCTAAACAATGTTTATAAAAATGCAAAAATAAGCTATTTTAAACAACCAGAAAGAGGGGCTAATCGTTTTAATTTCCCTTTTTCATTCGGTTTGGGTTTTTTTTGCTGTATTTAATTGAGGAAATGAATCAAAGCATTATGAGAATACACATATATACTAAAAAAAATACCTTATCTGCATTGTTATTGCTGAAATTTAGTTCAGGGTTAAAATATAAACACTTACAAATCCTCGCCCCATACAAGGTTTATAGTTGCACCAGTGAGAATATAAACAGATTGCAAACGTGATTTCAGATACATTTTTTAATGATCAGAAAAATAGAGGCGTCAGCCGTGGGCGTAGTAGTTGAGATGACGTGCTCGTGATGGGGCTGAAAGGAATTGGTTAAATTACCGGATGAATAAAAAAGTTTCAGCGAGTAAACGAAGACACGAGAGGTTTCGGTAGACTCTACAAATAGCAGTTCCAGGCATTATTTGATCAACGCGTGGTTTTTTTTCCTCCGCGTCTTACTACCCTTCCGGGATATACTCATTTAGTTACACTAATGTAGTAAATTTTTTCTTTTTTTTTTAGCATCGCTTCCTACTACCCGTTCGAATTATACGCATATGTACTTATTACTCTAATGGGTTAAGGATTAAGAAGGCTTAATTTAGAGGAAATGCACCGTAATTTGCGTGGAAAAAGAGTGAAAACCGTTTAAGAAAGCCACCCTCAGTCCACCCGACCAGGATCGAACCCCAATCTCCCCATCTTCAGCAGCCTAGTCCAACACGAGATTAACGCGTTAGACCACGCGGCTAACGAAGCGGGTAGTGTGGTAATGATGAGGAAGGTGAAATATAGAGAAAATGTAATTGCATTTGCGAGAAGGGAGAGTGTGAAAGCATCCTTAGTACACCCGACCGGGACAAGAGCCTCGACCTATCTGCCCGCAGCAAACCAGACTAGATGAGATTGACATCTAGCCATTGTGCCCATGGGCGCGTTTCCCTCGTGTGCAAGACGCCTTTAAAAGTATTAATTGAAAGTATAAAATTATTTGGAAGTTATGGCCAGGTAAATATTTAAATTTTTAAAAAGAATTTAAAAAAACTCCAAAGTGTGAGCCCGCAAACGAGCTATATCTATCGAGCGGCCGCCGCCGTTAACGATGATAGTACCAACATTTGCGTATAGACGATGTCATGTGGTCAGCACAACGAGACCTTCTTCCATTAATTTCAATTTTTTAAACCGTAGCTGCTACTTATTTATTCAAGTAGCTTCTCATTCGTCCTCACGAGGCTGAGTTGACCACGTTCCAGACTCACTGCTACAAAGATAAATTTTGGAAGCCCCGGGGGTTGAACCCGGAACCTCTGCGTCTGTAGCCAGGAACTTTGACATCTAGACCAAGTATTAGTAATATACATTTCACACAATATATTGAAAATTAACATCGAGTAGCCTATCAATTAAGTGTGTTCACAAATATTATTATTATTATTATTATTATTATTATTATTATTATTATTATTATTATTATTATTATTTAGCACCGCGTCTTACTACCCGTTCGGGTTATACGCTTAAGTACTAATTACACTAATGGATTAGGAATTGGGAAGGTTGAATTTAGAGGAAGTGAACCCGCATTTGCGTGGAGGGAGAGTGGAAAACCATTCAATAAAAACCACCCCCAGTTCACCCGACCGAGATTCGAACCTCGATCTCCCCGTCCTCGGTGGTCTGGCTCAACACGACTGGCGCGTTAGCCAACTACGCCACCGAGGCGGGTCACACAAATAATAAACTGAACACGGGAATTCACCCCGAAGCCTTTGACTTGAAGCACCAATGCTTTTACCTCTTGAGCTATCCAGGCTCATTCTGTGTGATCCGTGTGATGTATAGCCAAAGATCAAACCTGGATAGCTCAATGGTAATAAATTGACGCGCTAAACTAAAGAAAGGTCCTGAGTTCGATTCCTATATCCATGTGTCATTTCTCAATTTATATTTAAAGACCAAAGTTTTTGATAGAATTTTAAATTGAGTATTCAAGGCCGTATTTATAGTCTAGTCTCTGGAGTCAACCAATATTCTAGTATACAGAAACATAAGCAGTTCAAGTTGAATGAGGGGTTAGTTGAAACACCATTTTTTTTTTACGGACCTCAATGCAAGCAAGCAGGTATACTTTTCGTTTCAGAGAATCGCCAGAGTTGGCAGGAGCTGCAACGACGGTATGTTAAGTGCATCAGATATGCACTAGCGTAACCATCACACAAAGTGACCATCGGCGCACGTATGTTAGCATAGGGAGGTCAGCGCCCTGTGTTGGCAACTGCTCCTGTGCTGGGCCGTCGTGCGCGACCTTGTCTCGTCATCACGCACTCACGCACTCACGCACACACACACACACACACACACAACTAAACAACGAGCCAAACGAACCGGTACTTTGTTTGTATTCTCGAATGGGGAAAGTGAAAGAGCTTACATATTTATCTTCCAATCCTCAAGTAAAGATATCGTTTCGCATTTGTTATCACGCGCTATAAGGCGTCAGGTTTTTATTGACTTGACTGTCGGTGACGGGAGGTTGAGGTTCATATCTTGGCAGAGTGCACTGTGGATCATTTTCCCTTCATGTGATTTACCGCTGTGGTTTTCCCTTCCGCTCCATGCTAATTCGGGTGCACTTTCTTTAAATTGCCTTATACATTCCTACCCGAAAGATTAAGCTATTAATTAATTGTTATGTTAAAACGTATAGAAAAAAAAGAGCAGGAACGTAGCGACCGGCATTTCAGCTAAGTCCATAAAGGGTCATTTGAATTGGTTGGCACATGGGCTAAGGCGTCAACCTCGTCTGGATTGGTTTGGTTTACCTGTGTAGGGGAAGTCGTGGCTCAAATCTCGGCTGGCTGTATCAAAGCTGGTTTTTCATAAACTTTTATTCACTCTCCCTCCACACAAATACCCTGCTTTCCTCATCCCTTCTCCGTGGTGTGAGGATAGCCCTGACGGGTGTTAATAGGCAGTTTATACATACATAAACATTAATGTATCTGTACAGAATGTCCTGGCCAAAGCATTATTTACTTTTCTACATCACAGTGTAGAATATCCTGGTTCGTAGCATTCTTCGCAATTATATATTACAGTGCAGAATGCGTTGGTCCAAACATGTCCTTGTCATTCTAAATCACAGTGCTGAATGCGTTGGTCCAAACATGTCCTTGTCATTCTAAATCACAGTGCTAAATATGCTGGTCCAATCATTCCTTGTCATTCTAAATCAAAATGCTGAATATACTGGTGCAATCATTCCTTGTCATTCTAAATCACAATGCTGAATATACTGGTGCAACCATTCCTTGTCATTCTAAATCACAGTGCTAAATATCCTGGTCCAATCATTCCTTGTCATTCTAAATCACAGTGCTGAATATACTGGTGCAAATATTCCTCACTATTCTGCATGGCAGTTCAGAATATCCTGGTCCAAACAGTCTCAGGATGCTCCTCGGGCCGTGTTATTATAAAAGCTGTGGAATGCAACAGGGCGTGTTTTTTCTCACCACTCTCAAAATAGTACGGCTCTGCTCTTGCTTTATTATTATTTTTCTCAGCGGAGGCTATCGAGGCTGGGCAAGGTCATCGTAAGGTCTTCTGATGCCCCTAGGTAAGATATCTGTGTACAGGTTATTCAATAGAGTTATGAAATAGGAGTGATCCAAGCTTTATGAGAGCATCTGTTTCACTGGACATGCAGGCAATAGATTCTTAGAAATTTGGTCGATGAAATAATTACGTTGAAAAATGTATTGGAAGTCCCGATCATTATTTGTGTTATCAATTATATCTACGATGGAGAAAGTACATCCCACCATCACCACCATGGTGAGTCACCATTCTGACTTTTTCGCAAAGAGAAGTCTAGCATAACTAGACTGTCCCAAACCTCGTTTACCATATATAAGGGGGTCAATCAATCTATGTGGCTATGTAATTAAAGTGGTCAACCCTTGTTCTAATCCGGTTGGTGCTGGCAGAGACATCTATAAATAATTTACATTAATTGGTGGATATATGGGTGCCCTGATGATGGGGTTCCCGATTACATGTAAAAGCAGTCACAAAAATGACAAAATGTCTGAATAATCGTTGGGCTTTACTATAAACAAGTAAAAAAGTTTTTTTAACACCACGTCTTACTACACGTTCGGGCTTATGTACTAATTACTATAATGGTTTTAGGGATGCGGTGGGAATATTTATAGGAAGTGTACCCACCCGCATTTGCGTGGACGGAGTGTGAGACCATTTTGGAAAAACCTCTCTCATTACACCCAACCGAGCTTCGAACCTCGATCTCCCCGTAATTGAAAGTATAGTCTACTGCGAGAGTAGCACGCGAGACCATGCGGACATCAAAACGAGTATCAAGAAAATGTAATTAGGATAATTTTTTTTGCTTGGGAATGACGACAAGTGAAAGCACATGGAAACATTGTCATTTTAAATTTTAAATTAAAATTAGGTCAAAAAAAATGTTAATTTGGCCTTGAAAGTTGTTTAACTAGTCAATCTTAGTGGGCTTGGGGTTAAGTGTTCGCTTCCCGACCCGAAGCTCACGGGTTCAAACCTGGTATAGTTCGAGGGATTTTTACCTAACTATAAAAATCCGTAGCACAACTTCCTTCAAACGAAGGTGAAGTAAAGCCATTGGTCTCGTGTCGATTGAGGCATGTAAAATACTCTTGAGAAGAATTATAAGTTTTCTGGAAATTTTGTAGGTACTTTCTCACTCACTCGTAGAAATTCAGTGTGTAAGGCACGGAAAACCACACTTATTCACGACTTCTTGAGTACACGGGCTCTCACATGTAGCGGGCAGGGGGCACTAACCACACCAAGGGCTGAGTGCACACGCTCTGTTCCGGTTGGATGAATAAGCATATAAAACCGACCATTATGTTGCCAACACTCAATCACGTTGTTTCTCGAATGTAAACAAATCTCCACCAAAAAAACCTGAACATCTAATGTCAACAAACTAAATAATGCGTCACATAAACCATTCAATTAAAGATCATGCTCTAGTGAAATAAATGGGACGGTGCACCGCAGAGACTTTCTCGTTCCTTTATCTAAAAATGGAGACATTTACTTAAAACTCGTAATAAGAATTAATAGCCAGAGCTATTATTTATGCTTATTAGTGGGAATTACTCCATCTAGATATATTCTGAAAATTGAAAAATGACACCTGAACACGGGAATCGAACCCGGGACCTCTGGCTTAGTACGCCAGTGCTCTAACCACTGAGCTATCCAGGATTCATCCCGTGCCGAGGGTCATTCTTCACTCATATTTTAAGGCTGAGTCTATGATGGACTTAACGGAAATCGTCGGCTACGGCATTGGCGTACTAAGCCAGAGGTCCCGGGTTCGATTCCCGTGTCCAGGTGTCATTTTTCAATTTTCAGAATATGATATCTATATGGAGTAATTCCCACTAATAAGCATAAATAATAGCTCTAGCTATTAATTCTTAATATGTGCGATCCCGTACAATTTAATAATTGTGCAAATGGCAGCAAAATGCCAACTACCGAGTCGCAGATGGCTGCGTTATCCGATGGCTCGTGATATTAATATAATCACATATTTGTAGCCGACGATTTCCGCTAAGTCCATCATAGACTCTGCCTTAAAATATGAGTGAAGAATGACCCTGGGCACGCGACGATTCCTGGATAGCTCAGTGGTTAGAGCATTGGCGTACTAATCCAGAGGTCCCGGGTTCGATATCCGTGTCCAGGTGTCATTTTTTAATTTTCATAATATAAAACTCGTAAGATACGTGAAACAAAATAATAATAATAATAATAAACGCTGATACAGAAACATAAAGGAAAAAAGAGCATCATATTTCACATAATAGCACAAATGAAATAATAGACAATGTTACAGAAACGTCGAGCAAAAAAAGTAGCATTTCGGTCCATCAAAGAACATAACAATCAATTCTACATTTCCGAGACCTCCATTTAAAAACATGTATTTGTTTATATCTCGGAAACTAGTGATTTTATCAAAATGTATTTCAAATAAAGGTTTTTTACTTTTAACAGCTCTACAGCTTTTCAATGATGAGTTATTTCGTATGTCAAAGAGTGGCGGAGATTTATCAAAATTATAAATGTATGCTTATATAAAGTACAATCAAATTAATTTCTATGAGAAAATGAGATATGCAATTTTGTTTGTAATGTTAAATAGTGCCTAGATACGAATTTTAATTAAAATCGTTAAGACAAATTTCGAGAAATTCAATCTTTTCTCTTTCTGCCCTTAAGTAAAAACTACTCTCAATGTTTATGTTGGCCATCTAATTTTTTTCAAACCTTCTTCCATAATTATCATCTTCAAACTATCATCTACCATGTTAGCTATTATTTTCTGTAAACATACCTTTCAAGGTTTCTTTCTTCATTTGATTTTCTAAGCACTTCTGTATTTAATATCCTCTCCATCCATGATATTTTCAACATTCTTCTGTCACGCCACATTTCAAATGCTTACAGTATAGGCTTTTTTTTTTCCAGTTGAACCAATGGTTCATGTTGTACATCCATAAAGCGCAACGCTCCAAACATATGCTTTTAGGAACCTTTTCCTGATTTACAAATTTATGCTAGTCCAAGTTAGAAATGTCTTCTTTTAATGAAAAGCTTTCTTCACCTGCGCTATTCTAATTATAATATCTTTCTTGCTTCTGTTATCTTCGGTTATTTTACTTCGTAGGTAGAATAACTCCATTATCCTACTTGCTGTAGCTTTACTTCTTCTAGTTTATATTAATTTGATTGAATGCTCCTTTACTGCCCATCATGACTTTTCCAAGCCTTATATTGTATCCAATTTAAAGTATTTCATTCATTATTTTCAGTAGTTTTTGAAGATCCTCTTCACTTTCCTCACAGTAGACAAACCAATATTGTGAAGTTTCAAAAGTATAATTAGCCATTTTATACCATTCAACTAAAGTGAAACACATAGACAATGCCAAATTGCAATCATCTGAATCCTTTTCAGAGTGTTGTCATATTTGAGCCAAATATATTGACAAGAATGCTTTAATCTATAGATTAATATTTGAAAATAATATTTATTGTTTAGTACATGATTAGGAGAAGACTTTGTAAAAAAAACTTTTTTATACTTATACGCTCCTTATGCCATTGTTTTGGTCATCGCCAAACTGCCTAAACCAAACTGCGATACGCATACCACTGGTGGTACACAGAGCTTCTCAAGGTGGTACGCAAGCAGACACGACAATACTAGCATATTCCCCACAATTTGAGGAACTTATTTGTGTATAGCAACGCTAATGGCTCGTTTACAGCCAACACACCCGCAAGTCAGACTCGCAAATACGCAATCGCAACATACTTGTAATTACGCTTTCACTTAATACAAAATTCAATTTATTTTGTAAGGCGCTATCAACACGAACTACCGCCGATGAAATATTCAAGGAGCTGACTGACTTATTTGCAGAAAATGGACTGGGCTGGAAGCAGTGCGTTGTCTTTTGAAATTAATTATGGCGCTCGAGCTATCACAAGAAAATACGGAGGTGTTGCCACCAAAATAAAATCTGTTGTAGAAAATTGCTGTTTGTCATTAAAGCATCCACAGAGGAGCTTTAGCAGTAAAGCGTATGCCTGAACAATCTAAACTTGTTCTCCAGGAGGCCGTCAAGGTGGTTAATTTCATTAAATCTTGGGCTCTAACCTCTCGTTTATTTTCGAAGCTGTGCTCTGAAATGGGCAATTATCACATTCACTTGCTGCTTACACACAGAGGTGAGATGGCTTTCTCGAGGGAAAATGCGAAGCAGGTTATTTGAGCTACATTCTGAGGTGCATTTGTTCCTGATGAAGACCGATTTTTAACTCCGTGATCGATTGACAAACGAGCTGTGGATCACAACACTTGTCTATTTATCAGACATTTTAAATCACTTCATTGACTTAAATTTAAGTTTGCAAGGTAAAACAACAAATTTAAGTTTGAAAGGTAAAACAACAAATTTAAATTTGCAAGGTAAAACAACAAATCGATTTTCAGTGGAAGACAAAATAAAGGCATTTATCTAAAAATGTCAGATGATGACTAATTGTGTTTCAAATAAAAACCTGCAGGTTTTTTTCTAATTTCAAAAATTTTGTGACAGAGCACGAAGTTAAAGTGAAAGCCGATCTCACCAAGAATATAAAACGCCATTACCAAATGCTCGCTGAAACTTTTGAAAAATATTTTAAAGAAAACTATCCTGAATTCCTTTGGATTCTAAGAAACCCATTAATTTTGGATAACATTCCTGGAACCCTAACTAACAACGAAAAAGAGTGCGATGGAGGTTTGAACATGGAATTTACCAAATTAGCTTTAGGTGAATTTTGGCTAAAGGCTAAAAATGAATATCCATCGCTGTCCAGGAAAGCATTGTTATTTCCAATTCCATTTGCAACCACCTATCTTTGCGAAACTGGATTTTCTGCTACGGTGATGGTAAAAAATAAATTTCGTAATAAACTGAATCTTGACCCAAATTTGCGCTTAAGATTAAGTACAACTGAACCCGACATCTCCTCGCTTGTTTCAAGCATGCAGCACAATCCTTTCCACTAAATTTTTAGACTTTAAGAATATTGTAAAAATGTTTTATAAATAAATAACAAATACTTTCAAAACCAATTGTAATTATTTACTACTTTTTCATTCCGAATGAAATTTTTAATAGTTCAGTGGTAAGCGACTGATTCGTAATACACATGAGTGGTATGCGGAAAAAAAAGTTTGAGAACCACTGGCCTAAACTAAATAATAATATCATAATTTTCTGTAGGAAGGATAGCATGCCCCAGCGCTGAGGAAACATTCCCATTAGGGTTGTAACTATTTATTTAATATAACATTACCTGTATTTCCCATAAGTAAATCCAATTTTTCCAGAAAACTTAGATTTAAGTATAGAGTAATAAAATATATTTTTTCATAAAAAATGACTAACGTGAAGTAGTGTAACTGGTATATAAAATAAGATGGGCTGAGATTAATGCGGGCGGGAAAATATGCAGTCACTACGCAACCCAAAGTTTCAGGACGGTGTGGGAAAGGATAACATAAGTATTCCAATCAGTGTGCTTATTTCTTCAATTTGCTTTTTCTTCCATGCAATGGATGAATATTTAACGCTTGCTGATAAATGAGCCAAATTTTAAAAATATGTCAGTACTTTTATTAGTTTAAAAAACTATTTGTTTTCTCTCGGACATGATGGTCAGATGTGTTAACCGCCAGCCTAACCCTGAAGGTAGAAACTCACATTGTGTCGGCTCGTATATAAATGTGTGAGAGTTAAGACCAGCAAAAACACCCTATAAATAATTCATTGTTCATTCCTGAGGAATTCCTGCACATAGTTGCAACATTCACTTGAGACCAACATCACGGCAAATGTTCGAGTCGAGAGAGAGAGAAAACCATTCGAAAGAAGAACTGAAGCCAACAAGACTTCGAAGGAAAGCCTGCCGCGACCAAGGTTGGGTTGCTTAATCCGAGATCTCCAACCAGTAGACTGAAGAATTGGAGCAGAAGCTACGTTTATTTGATTTCCCTCCGCCCCCCTAAATGCCCTCATACCCGCCACCAGTGACCAAATGGTCTAGGATATCATTTCCAAACCTGTAGTACGCGATATTCGCTATTCACGATTTACCTAAACTTCAATTTTTTTAATTACTATCCCACTAAACATATCTTTTCTTGTATTAATATGAAATGTATTACGTAGATTACTAGAAATATGTAAGTTAG
>CABFWB010001097.1:133201-159467 GCA_902151455.1 Timema bartmani | reverse complement strand
TTTTTTTTTTTTTTTTTAATCCGCCACTGCATGTGACTATCAAAGGCTACTATCATTGATATCACAGCCACCAGCGACCCCTCTGTGGCTTAATGCTACCAATAGTACAAACACATGGTATATTCCAAGTGAAACAAGATAGAAGAAAGAAGTGCTATACAATTAAGTATATACATGAAAGGCTGATTTCCGTAATTAGCTATAATAATTCATCCCCCAAGCTTCGCATTTGACTTAATTGTATAGCGTTGCTTTCTTCCACCTTAGAGTCCTTAAATCCATATGAGTTTTAATTTTGTACATCCACTATGTGCCCTTAAGGTGGGGATGTAGGGGACGCAAGTAATGGTAAGTGGTTTTGCAGTTTTATAGCAAAACTTTTTTTTTTTTTTGCCAAATGAATAAAATATTGCTACAGGATAAACAGAAAGTTTAGTTTTCTTCACATGGTGATATCAAAAGTTGTTGAACATCTGTCATGATCATAGCGGCATTAGATAAGAAACTTTTTAAATTAAGAGAGAAAGTTATCATTAAATTTTGTGTCACCCTTGACAGATGTTCAAGAACTGTTGATATCATAATGTGAAGAAAATTAAACTCTTATGTTTCTACTAAAGAAATATTTGATTTCTTTGGAACAAAATAAGTTTTTAAATAAAAACCGTAAAAACGCCTACCTTTCCTCGCTTCCCCTACACTCCCACCTTAATCACATGATACCGTGTCAACCAATGGGAAAATATAATTCTTTCTCCAATCGATCTAAATGAAATATCGTTTCAGAAAATTCTATAAGTACAATCAAAATTTTCATAAGTTTATGTTTTGTCTAGCATTTTTATTTAAAATAACGATAGTCTTGATTTATTCAAGTTTTCTAGGAATTGAGTGTAGATAAATGAAAATACTATTCATTTAGAAAATGACGATAGTTTCCTTTACTATCATTGATGCTTTCATTTCGACTCGCATATCGGTATTCATTTATTTGTCTACCTAGGATTGGTTTTCCGTAGCCTTCCGAAACGAATGGCCTTAAGAAAGTTAAAGCTGATCCAACTTCTACGAAAAGTCACTGCCTACTGACTTACAGAACGGGACTCTGTTTTCATAGCAATCTGTTATTTTGGAGTGGATCTTACCTTACGGACAGAGAGTATGTAGGCTTATAGTTCAAATTTCATAGAAAGCTGACACAGAGAAATCTTACTAAATCTACTTTGACGTAATCATACGTCCAGTCATGTGATCTGCAGCTGTCACGTTTGATATTATATTATCAATGTCTATAAAATAACATTAATAAAATAGTAAAAATGTATCAACTTCGGCCGCAAAAACAATATTTGTATTTTCTAAAAGGTACTTCTTATAAAATTTTGAAATTTTTAACGTGCTCACCACAGGGTATAATGGAAAATCAAAGCCAGGGTGGAAAGAGGAGAAAGTCTATGGTAATTAGTTGAGCGACCGACAATAACAGCGACTATTATCACGATGATAGGTCACGCGTGTAGCCCAGAGTGAATGCGTCATGAACTCACGACCATCCAACCGAGACCACTTCTCACCTCAATACTCTCCGAATTTCACTCCCTTGTTTTTATGAAGCGCCACCTGCTGTCATATCATTGAACCACTACACGCCTAGCTACTGAGCTTTAATAATACTGTTCATAAAAACAATTTGGAGGGGGGGGGGGGGGAGGGCGAAAGGAAAAAATGAGGGGTGGGGGGGACGTAGAAACAGTTGTTATCTAAATTACTTATTTTTTACGTGCTTCGTATCTTACTACCTGTCTGGGATTCTCGCACATTTATACCAACGGGTATAGATGAGTAAGATAGAATTTAGAACAAATGTAATTCAATTTGCGTGGCAGAAGAGCGAGAAACCCCCTTAAAAATCCATCTCAGTATATCCAGCTAGGATCCAAACCCCAATCTCTCCGTCGCCGGCAAAGCAGACAAAACAAGACTAAGGCCTTTGTCCTAGAAATCACTGGTGCGGGTGAAATAAATATCAAAATTATGTTACGAAAATAAACCTGTTTATTGTGCAAAATGATTTAACACCTCACAGTACAAATTCTNTTTATTTTTTTTTAACTGTGGTGGCTTTTACGTAATGTAAGAGCAATAAGGTATGGAAGCGATTCGAAGAGAGTCACTCGCATTGGGCACCTGTGGAAAAAAAAAAATCTAAATAGCTATGTCTTGCTCGTTAGCGATCTCGAAAGGATAGATGTACACGGGGATAAAACCCGGAAATATATAAAATAGCTAAAGATTTCACACGCCCATTAAGGACTCTGCCTTATAAAATAAATACGTGAGAGGTCGAAGTTCAGTCGGAGTGTGATTTTCCCATCCTCTCTTCATGTTAGTGCGGGTGAACTTCCTCTGAGAAAACTCCCTTAGATCTGGATGTTTATAGTCCTTATGTTGAATATAATGATTTTATAAAAAAAATTAAGTTATAGCCCATTTCCGATAATTTTAGCCTTACTAGGCAGATATTAAAATAACTAAATCAACTAATACTATGCACTCGCACACGTCACGTGATGATTAAATTGTTGCCAAAAAGACAATTTAACTGACCGAGCGAAGCGGAGTCTGTTTATCTGTACAGATCTTTGTTCCAGGATAAATGTCAAGTGCATGGAGCAATTCTAACGAAATTTGGCAGGGATATTCTTTGGGCATAGGCCGAACAAAGTATGCACATACATTTTAATCCGGCTATCCATTCCAGTATGGTGACCGCTCAAAAGATTTTCCGTTTAATAGCTCGTCTCAAGGGATTTGGATTTATAATTCTAAGCAATTGATCGAGTGCCTAGAACGTATGGCTTAAAAATAATGCTGACATATGTTGTGTCACGGACGTGAACCACTGGTATTCTCAATTAATATAATCGACTATTGAAAGTATTATTAATTTGTTTTCTGTCTAACTTGATCACCAAGGGAAAATATCAAATTTAAATACAAATAAAAATATTAAGACTGAAGTAACGATAAGAACATGACTTAATTCTTAATATGATAAACTTATCATTTTTTGAATGGAGTGAGGCCTACTGTTCACCGAACAACTAATCAGATTATTTTTAATATAAGAAATGTAAAATACTCATTACTCTAAGTAAATTAATATTAGGTTCAGTCATAAATCTGCCTCGGTGGCGTAGTTAGCTAACGCGCTAGTTTCGTGTTGAGATAGGCTGCCGAGGACGGGAAGATCGAGGTTCGAATCTAAGTCGGGTGAACTGGGGGTGATTTTTCCTAAGTGGTTTTCCACTCTCCCTCCACGCAAATGCGGGTTCGCTTCCTCTAAATCCAACCTTCCCAATTCCTAACCCGTTAGCATAATTGGTGCATGAGCGTACAAACCGAACGGGTAGTAAGACGCGGTGCTAAGAAAAAAGTTATAAAATGTTGAATTCATCATAGATATTTACTAAACTAAACGGGACTCAAACGGAATATTCTTAGTGGTAAAAGGCCAACGCTTCCGCCGACATTACTGCATATCTAAGCCTGGAAATGTGGTGATCGCGGTTTTCCACAATATTTTTATTCTAATTTACCTGTACCTGTTTTCGTTAAATTTCTCCATAGGATGGTGTTGAAGGTCGTCGATGAGAAAGATAACACGAGAGAGAAAGAGGAAGGATGGAGGAGGGAGGAAGAGACGTGAACAAACAACTTTGTTCTCATGTCGACTGTGTAACATCAGAACTCTACAACAGTCAGATCCCTCACATGGCTCTCTCTACACATGCACATCTACCAGCTGAGTTGAGAACAGCTCTGAAACCCGAGATACCTGGGTTCGACTACCAGTTCCCCTTCACGGTAGTAACAATACACCATCTTACCGTGTCAGCTTAAGCGAACAAAAAAAAACCCCGGCAAGGTCGAACACTTTGGAAGGAATTTCCGAACGTTGGTGGAACAATTGAGGACACTTTTTTGTTTAATTGGAGAGAGCGACTTGAAATAAAACTTTTTTTTTCCCCGGATGGTTGCTCTCCGAGGGGTTAAGGTGGCGAGAGACGTGCAGTGGATGTCGAGGGAACTAAGGTGCTAGATTCGCATTTTACTTGATTGCCTTTAATTAGGAGGTCGATATCCGTATCACGGCCGGGTGCTTTTAGTGTTGTTTTCCACATGTGAGTTTTTCATCGTGTACCCGTTCCAGTGCAAGTGTATTTATTCTAATTCGCTTAATATGAAAGGTGGAAGACAGTAGGGGACCGGGAAGACCACGAATGGAACTGATTGATGAACTCAAACAAGGAGAGAAGATGCTGTTTCATGTTATAAAAAAGGAAGCTTCTAATAGGACATGATGCAGGACTCAGTTTAGACAAGGCAGTGGACTTTCGAAAGACAGAATTCTTAATAATAACTTGCATAGCCCCTTTCACATGTATTAAGTCGTTAGTATGCCTTGTATTAAACATACCATTAAATAAAAAAAATGGGTAGGTATATCAAAAGTAGGGTAAGGATTACAAGTGGATCTTAAAATATAAGCACTGAAAATTTGACTTAGAAGTCCTATTTAATAAATTAACAAAGTAAAATACTACCTTTCACAGACTACATTGTAAACTTCTACGTTTTCCGTGATTATCATCTTACTACCCGTTCGGGCCATTCAAAAATGCACATAAATGGATTAAGGATGATAAAAAAAAAATAGCATTAAAAAGAAGTGAACCTGGTGACGTGGGAAAGTATGTCGAAAAATAATTGGCTATCGATAGAGAAAAGACCCGCCTCGGTGGCGTAGTTGGCTAACGCGCTAGTCATGTTGAGCCCGACCACCGAGGACGGGGAGATCGAGGTTCGAATCTCGGTCGGGTGAACTGGGCGTGGTTTTTCCTAAATGGTTTTCCACTTAATCCATTAGCGTAATTAGTACTTAAGCGTATAACCCGAACGGGTAGTAAGACGCGGTGCTAAAAATAAATAATAAATAAATAGATAGAGAAAAGTGGAGGAAAATCGCTGGCGCAGCGCATGTACTACAGCGCCTGAGATCGCTGGATAAAAAAGAAGAATAAGAAGTACCTGGTGCACGGATTTTCGTAGAGGGAGAATGAGAAACCATTTAGGAAAAATAAAATCTCAGTGCACCCGGCCGAGATCCGAATCCCGACCTCCCGTCACCGGCAAACCAGATAATACGAGACTGACTTTTTTCCCCGTGTCCCCCCGTGTGAATACATACAACTATTTTACAAACTTTATATATACATACAGTGAGCTATAAACCAAGCTGTACACCTATATTAATATAGTTATTTGCACCTTGTTCCGAAATATGGGAGCCTATACCTGTTGCGTTGACTCATAACCAATCACCTGTTCACAAAATATAGCAAAAAATAAAAGTTGTCTGCGATTTGATCGGTCCTACAAGGCTGTTCCAGAGGATATTAAGTGTGGACGGAAAATAACAGCCATATTATAGGTCTACACAAAACATAAAACCACAGATGACACCTATCAAAATACGACTTTTCACGTCGCGGTTTTTAATTCTTACATGACTAAAGGGGAGATAAAATATGCAAATCCTGTTTGTTTGTGGAATATTTAGATAAAGAACTTTCCCTTTACAAACATAGTGTAAAATTGGCAAAAAGTTGAAGTGTGCCGTTGAGAATGGCACAAAGTTAAGGGGGACATGGTGTCCATATTAGGCGATTGCGGTTAGAGCGCTAGAAGGTCATGTTAAGCTTGGTAACCACTTAACATTTCACACCTGACGATTTCATCCACGCATCAACCATCCGAAGTGAACACGCTATAGTGGCCGGTAAAAACTATCCGTTCCTTAGTCGGCAATACTGGTTTTCTTATCTACGGTTCACTTTCAGAAAGAATTCTAATTCCAAGCACACTTTCCTTTCAAATTGAAAATAAAAAGCAAGTATTTTTGATGATTTTAGAAACAATTTAAACATGCCAATCGGAGTTATTGCCACTTCGGACTTCCCACTTAAAAACAAATGCAAACCTTTGAAGCAAAGGTTGTGGAGATCAATCACAAAAAACAGATTTAGCTATGGTTTACCATGGAAATCGGTGACTTCCTCTTTGACATAACCTAAGATGATTATGATTATTATTATTATTTAATATCCAATGATTCTTTTATTTAACATGATTCACACGAATTTATTTCACTATGATCATCTTAATGGGTGAAACAGAGTTGTGTAACCTTTTCTGTGGCCGAGTGGTTAAAGTTATAAAATCAGATATTCTTATATTAAGTATCGCTTATTATTATTATTATTATTATTATTATTATTATTATTATTATTATTATTATTATTATTATTATTATTATTATAGTGTGGTGGTTCAATTATTTCAATTTCTAGCGTTAGGTTTGAGTGTCTAAGATTAAATGTGAATGTATTTATGTTGAAATAACTCTGTATTTATAAATATTGTATGATTATAAAAAAATACTTTTAAAAATATTTTTGCACCACGTCTTAATACGCATCCGGCCTATCTATACTTGTATTAAACTAACGGGGTAGGCGAAAAAAAATATCATTTTTACAGGAAATGTGCATGTATTTGCGTGGAAGGACGGTGAGAAACCATTAAGGAAAAAATCCCTTTGTACATTCTGCCGTAATTCGAACCCAGATAAATTTGTCCCTAGAGAACCAAACTAGACGATATTGACGTCTGTGTCCTCGTGGTGCCTGCCGTTGCGGGTTTAGACGGCATTCGTTTCATATTTCAAATACTTTGATTGTTTTGAAGGCATTGGCGGCCAGTTACTAAGTGAAAATGTTGCTTGAATTAAAACTATTATTACTACTGTAGGGCTTGAGCCTAGTCGATTAAATAACTTTCGACATTTCGGCTATAGTTAAAACACTACATAATCTGTTATCTAGATTCATCTCAGATGATGGTTGTTGTAACAACAGTTGAAACGTCGGATATTATTCCATCGACGCAGCTAAAGCCCTAAAAATAAAATAGTTTTAATTTATCATAACAGTTTTACTGTCGTAAATAGATTTATCTATCTTTAAAACGAGTGGTTATAGTATTGGGACTCGCAATGATGACCACACGGACTAAACATCAGGCTCGTTTAGTAAGCCGGTGACGGCGAGTTAGGGGTTTGAATTCCCTATATTCAAACAGATGCGGATACACTTAATCTAAATTATGTCTTTTTTAATCCCTACCAGGTCAGCGTAGTTAAATACGGATAGCCCGTTAGGGTAGTAAAATGATGTGGAGAAAAAGTATTGAAGCTTTTAGAATCCCTTAAATAAACGGTAGTGAAACTAACCAGAAATTTTCCGTAAAAATTAGAATAAAAATGTGATCGACTTTATAATACTTTATGTTGTTTTTTCCCCTTAGCACCGTGTTTTACTAACCGTTCGGGTTATACGCCTATGTACTAATTAGTTTAACGTATTAGGGATGAGAAAGGTTGAATCCAGAGGAAGTGTACCTGCATTAGCGTGGTGGGAGAGTGTAATGCCATTTAGGAAAACCACCCTCGGTATATCCGACCGGGATCGAACCCCGATCTCCTCGTCATTGGCAGTCAAGTCTATTGAAATAATGACGCCTTGAACCATGCGGCCACCAAAGCGTGTCTCTAAGTAATGTTTGACTGTGTATCTTAATAGAGACAGAATTTTCTAATGAGACCATTATAAAAACTTAATTTTTTCGGCCGAAATTGATAAAATTTTACTATATTATTGTTGTTATTTTTATGTATCAAAAGTGACAATTGCAGATCACATGACTTACGTCAAAATGGATATAGTAACTTTTCTATCCGTAAGATACGCCCTTACAATAAAAATAAATTGGACTAGCTGCAGTCGTCATTCTTTAATTAAGATACATGGCTGTCTTTTTATGTAATTAAACTATACCAACTTGTGACTAATGGCGAATAAGAGCTCAACTCTAATAACAGAGATGCGCAGAATGAAGAAGACGTACCCCCTCTACTTCCTGTCGTGATACCATTGCGGAGAGGCCGGAAGGACATAAGGAGAGGAGTCATGTTTTTTGTGTTGCTTCTTTCCCAACAGAACACAAGACCCAGTGGCACATTTACCGCTCTCGGCTCGGGGTCAGGCCCTTGAGGAAATGCCTCTATCCGTTCTAGTCGACAACAAGGGATCGCTTGTTTTGTCTAATCTCGATAAAAGGTCGTCGTCGGTAGGCACGCAAACTAGGTATCATCAAGCTCATCTAGTCTGGTTTTAAGGTGTCAGGAAGATCGGAGTTCGATTCCCGGCTGGGTTTACTGAGTGTTGTTTTTATCGTACTGGTTTCTAACTCTTTCCCCCCACGCAAATGCAACTACATTTTATCTCATTTATATCTTCCTCCTCTCCCCCATTCCCATTAGTGGACCTAAACGACTAGTAAGAAGCGGAACAAAATAAAAAAGGAATCTACTCTTCTGGTGAACCTCTTTACAAATAGAGTAGACTCTATTAAACGGACTGTTGAATGAAAGGCGTTGCGCGTGTATTCTCAAATTAATAGTTAATTTAATCGCCCAACCCATCACAGATTATCATTTCCTCAACAATAAATTTACTTAAGAAAATTGTTCATGTTGTTTGCCAGACCACAATTAGTCTAAAAAATACCCTTTAGAACTCAAAATAATTTGGATCAAATGCAACATAAACATAAGAATAACGAAATATTCCCGAATATACGTACGAATAAGGATAAAATATCACGAATAATCGGGAGCTTACTGCAATATTAAAATAATCATATTATTTGCATATAAATACATTGAGCTTCCTACTTAATCATATGTCCGACACTATACATAGGTCGATATAGTGTCTATCTACTCGAATAAGGTTCCCGGGTTCGATTCCCAGAATGGCTGAAAAATGTAGACCGTTGGTAAAATTATGACATCCCCTTTCCCGATGAATAAATGACGGTCGGAGTACTGAGTGTTGTGTCTGTTCTAGAGTTAAGTTAGTTGGTAAGCTTTTAAAATAAGATTATTCAGATACCACTAAGATAAAAAATAATCAACTAATATTTTGTAGCTGATGATGTATGGATTTTTTTTAACTAGAGTTCACTCGCCATAGGAGTGGTGGTAACTAACAGCTAGCAGAAGATGTTAAAACGGTTAAAATAAAAACATAATTAAAAAAATATTGTTTGTTGTGAAAGTTTTGACTGCCAAAGGTAACAAATCAACATATTGGTCTGGCATATCATATGGTTTGGCGAATGGATACATGGAAGTAGTTCTGGTAACTTTTGCTAGTTTATCACTTACATACACTCCTACCGTAGATGGGATGCATAGTGATGCATAATTTCAAAATTAGGAACAGATACAATTTACAGAACCAAATACCCTAAAATTGTTCTAGCCTAGACTCTAGATAGGTCAAATAGGATGTGTATTATTATTATATTAAAATATTAGCAAACCACTTTTTGCTTTAAAACTTTCTGTTTCTATGAAGATAATTAAAAGAGTTTCAAAACCACAAGACCTGTCTGGTTTCTAATTCTTCCAGAATCTAGATCATAGAGTAATATAAAAATTACAATTGACAACTTTAATATACACAAGAGAAGATTGTACCCGTAACGAAAGTTTATTTCCTGTTTCGTGCACATCGTCAGCCCTGTACAGTTAAATATTGTTGAGAGACAGTTAAAGGTCGACCCCGAGTGGCTGGTGGCTGTGATTCAATGAAAAATAAATGTAGCTGATGAATCCACACGTCTATTACAGACGCTGCCTTAAACTATGAGTGAGTAATGACCCTGAGCACGGTAATATTATTAGATAGCTCAATGATAGAACATCGGTGCATTGATACAGAGGTCCCAAGTAGAGGAGTTATTTGGCGCACTGATACAAAGGTCTCAAGTATAGGAGTTATTTGGCGCATTGATACAAAGGTCCCAAGTATAGGAGTTATTTGGCGCATTGATACAAAGGTCCCAAGTATAGGAGTTATTTGGTGCATTGATACAATGTTCCCAAGTATAGGAGTTATTTGGCGCACTGATACAAATGTCACAAGTATAGGAGTTATTTGGCGCACTGATACAAAGGTCACAAGTATATGAGTTATTTTTCAACTATATTTTATTTGAAAACATATATACTAAAACGTCATAGTTATAATAATAGAAAACCCGCTTCGATGGTCAAATGCCCTAAGACGTAACTCTCACATTAGACTGGCTGGCTATGACAGGGAGATCGAGGTTCGAGTCCCGGTCGGGTGTATTGAAGGTCATAAATAGTTATCCACTCTATTTATCTTTCCATGCAAATGTGGGCACACTTCCTCTAATTTCAACCTTTCTTATCGTTAGCACACCAGCGTAATTAGTTCATATGCGTACAGTCCGAAAGAGAAGTAAGAAGCTGTGACAAAAAATAATAATAATAAATAGCAATAAAATTCGTATTTAAATAAAGTTTACCGGTACTATTGGTTCAAACTAGAGTATACTCCAATTTTCTTACAAATGGTCATAAGACAGCTAAAAAAATTACTTGATTTACTTTTAAGTATTCATACGTCAACCCATGTGATCTGCAGATGTCACTTTTGATAGATTTCATCAATACCTATAGGGTAGCACTAAAATATAGTAGAATTTGATCAATGTCAACGGCAAAAAAATATGTTTATATTTTCTAAAAAGTGATCCAAATGTCAATTTGTAAGAATACTTACTTAATTACCGCTGCGTCTTACTACCCATTTGGGTTATACGCTTAAATACTAATTACGCTACGGGTTAGGAGTTGGGAAGGTTGAATATAGATGAAGTGAACCCGCATTTGCGTTGAGGGAGAGTTAAAAACCATTTAGGAACCACACTAGTTCACCCGAGCGAGATTCGAACCTCAATCTCTCCGTCAGCGGCAGTCTAGCTTAACACGATACCAGCGCGTTAGCTAACTACGCCACCGAGACGGGTAATTTGTAAGAAAATCAAGGAATATATCAGCTAACTATGTAATACAATTGTATTCGTGTAATTAACTAACGTGATAAGTTTAATATTTCAGAAAAATACACAAATGCGGCTGAAATATTGTTTATTCGAGAATTTTTATTTTATTCGTTCATTTATATCAAAGGCTACTAGCGGCTAATATAAAGGATAGGGGCGTGAAAGGTTAGAAGAAGTGAGCTCGCATATAGCGTGGAGAAGTCTAACGTGGGAAAACCCAACCAATTCAACTGTCCTAGATTTGAACCTCGACCTCCTTGTCACCAGCAATACAGTCTACCTCATACCTGAGCCTTTTGGACTGTATGACTACCAGTAAGAGAGAGGAGCAATGGGTGAAAACCTGGTTCGGTGATCAATCCGACAGAGGAAAGTATGTGATCACTGATCATAGTTTAAATCAGTGGTTCCTAACCTTTAGCGGGATTTGGCTCCAATTTTTGTCTCTGAAATCATCGCGACCCCTTGATTACTTCAAGCGTTCAAATCCTAGTTTTTAAAATATTATTTTCATTGCGTCCGTACTCGTTCGGGCTATCCACATTTAATTGCACAAATAGAGAAGTTAAGTTTATATGAAATGTACCCTTATTTGAGTGAAAGGAGAGAAGGAAACCATTGAAAAATCACCCTCAGTACAGCCGGTCAGAATTCAAATCCTGAATTTCCCGTCACCACCAAACCAAATAAATATTACGTTAAGCCTGCGTGCCCATTGATGCTTGTTTAGTTATAATAAATTGCTTGTAAAATGATTATACGAACACAACTAAGATGTTTTACAAGAGAATCAAAGCGGGATTTTGGGAAGTTTTACTAGAAGAGAAACTGCCGGAATTAACTAAGACAGCAAGAAAATATCAGAGTGGGATAGTCAATTGGAACCTAGGTAGTAACTTAACGGATTTTATCATTTTAATCGGTTAAACTTTTATTTAAATTTCACACACCTTTCTATAATAACAAAAATCCCTTGAAAAATTATATATACATCTAAAACCTCAACCAGAATTGTGACCTCACGCTAAACATGCCGCGACCCCAAAATGGGTTGCACTCCCTTGGTTGGAAACCACTGGTTTAGACCTTCACCGCAAAACCAAACGGTACAGTCAAACGAAGATCCGGCAGAATACGACCCCCCCCCCCAACTGTTTTCTTTTCGAGTCAACTTTCACACTTGGACGTAAGACCGCGATGACGGTGAATCTCATCTGGTAAACCACGCGTGGCTTCTTCAGTGGTTGAATTTGACCGCGCCAGGTCAGGTGAGAGTCGGGACCTTGCCACCGGCGGGGCAGCCACACGTGGCTCGTGGCCAGATACGCTGACAGCTATAGCTTGCTTATACCTAGAGTTTTTTTTTTTTTTTACGAATGGACATTTGGAACATCGATTAGAAATTACATACATAATTTTTGCGGCCAACATTGATAACATTTTACTAATATATTAGTGTAATTTTATCGGTATCGATAATATCTATCTTGGTGTTAGCTGCAGATTATATGAGTCCGCGTATGAATACGTGGAAGTAGCTTTAGTAACTTTTTCTAGCTGTCAGATATATCTTTTCGTAAGCGTATGTTGGTACTCAAACTAAATACACCAACTAGGAAAGTTACTCCAAAAAGCTTTAATACAATAGATCTGTTAAAAATAAAGATTGCCCTTTTTATAAATTAAACAATAATAAAAAACACTTCGGAGGCCACATGGTCTACGGTGATACTCTCGCAGAAGACTAGACTGCCGATGACGGGGAGATCGAGGTTAAAATCTCGGTCGGGTATAGTGAGGACATGGTTTTCCACTCTTACTCCACGCAAATGCGGGTACACGTCCTATAAATATAACCTTCCTCGTCCATAAAAACATTAGCGTAAATAGTACATAAGCGTATAACCCGAAAGGGTAGTAAGACGCTGAGATAAAAAATGTATAATACAAGATACCTACAAAAATATGCCAAGCTACCCAAGAGGGTAAAAAGAATTATCATTTTCCTAGAGTCCCACCTTAAGGCTAGCGAGAATAATGTTTTAATATCTCATGTTGTATTTTCGTTAATAGTGAAAGTAGAACAGGGTCATACATAGTATCTTTATTCAAAGCTCACATGCATGTTTCATATTGGATAAAGCACACTTTCTAACAGGATTCGTACTCGCATTCAAACCGCCACAAGTCCCATTACTAGTATATTAATCCCGCAGATATATGTGGGAAAATTATTAAAATGAGACGGTTCATTAAGTAGGTTTACTCAAGTCACGTGGTAATAAATGTCAAATAGAACTGTCAAAGAAAGTGATTCATTACAGAAGACGAGTTTTCAAGAAGAGACGACGATGATGATGATGATTTGAGAAGATCTGCAAGAAAATTATTTCAACCACTCTTTTCATGTTCTCGTGGCGGCGGCACAAAGACGCCATAAAATTAACTGTGTGCACGTTTGTAATAAAAATGTTGAGTTACGTAATACTCTAATACTCAATATTTTAATATGTACGGGTTAAGTTTTACAAATTTGTTGAGAAGCAAAGTTTCAAATACGGGTTTTACTGACCTATATAAATTTGTTATCGAGCTTATATCTAGCCAACAATGACCACAGATCCTATTTTAGTGGTTTTCAAATTTGTTTTTTAAGCTTGCGCATTTCTTCATCCGAATACATGTATTTGTTTCTTTAGTATGATTACGATTTCTTTTTTCACTGCGACTTACTAACCATTCGCGTTTCCACGAATTTAGCTTTTCTAATAGGTTAGGGATGAGAAAGGTAGACTGGGAAGTCATTTAGGTAAAATCTGCTTCAACGCACCCGACTAAGATTCGAACTCCAACCTCCCTGTCACCAGCAATTAAGATCGCTGTTCAATTTTAAGACAAAAAGCGACATTTAAAAAAATTGAAGGCCAAAATTGAAAACATTTTACTATTTTAATAGTGTTATTTTATAGGTAGCATATTGATAATATTATTAAAGAAAGTGACACCTGCAGCTCACATGATCTGACGTATTAAAACGTTAAAGTGTACCCCAATTTTCTTATAAATGGACATATATTACAGATAGGAACGGTCACTAGATCTACTTTCACATAATCATACGTCAGGTCATGTAATCTGCAGCTGGCAAGTTTGATGGATATTATCAATCTACCTATAAAATAGCACAAATAATATATAAAAAAAGTTTTCAATGTAGATCGCAAAGAATTATGTTTGTACTTACTAAAAGCTGCTCCAAATGTATATTTGTAAGTAAATCAAAGTATAGATATAGTAGATTTTCTATTATAGCTGCTAGATAAGTATTTTCTTAAGAACATTGAACTGTACTTGTTCAGTTATTTGCAGTGTCCATTAACAATTAATTAAATAATCAATCACTGTTCGAAGAGGCGTTTACCACACAATGAGGGTTATTAGTGGTTGAAATAACAGTCATCGCTTATTATGAACTCCTAGTCACTCAGCCCTCGACTAATTTCACATAATGGGAAGACTAAGAGCCGTATTTATAGTCTAGATTCGGAGGTTAGCCAATACCTTATTCGAGCCTAACTGCTCGTTATTCGTACACTGGGAGATTGGTTGACCCGCAAGAAAAGAATATAAATACGCCATACGATCCTAAATTTGGACCGCTTCGGGATTCAAGCCATCTAGATATGGATAAACAACGTTTGAAAAATAATACCCATATATCTATAGTCAATGTAACCCAACTTTCTTTACCACGGCGGAGTTAATGTATTCTACATGAAAAGCATGACAAATATATCATAATAAATCTACATTAATATTTTAATGCACTTTACTAATTCCAACTAGAGGCGTAGAACAATTCTACACGTGGGAACAGTACTTGCCTTTACATCTCGCATGAAGCTGATTTCACCCTCTGATGAACAATCGTCGTCAAGAGGTCATCCGTCATCCGCATTACACGGATACGCATTACATTGGACATGCTTTCATCACTCACGGCTAGTTCAAATGGGGAGGTACTTAACCTCATAATGTGGGACATTAAATTTTTGCAAGACAATTAATACTTAAGCTTGGACTTCTTTTCTAGCTTTATTATGTAGGACGAGTTTTTCACCAAACACCTTCTTTCTTCTAGCGTTAACTACGAATGTAAACTTGTTTAAATAACACTATAAATACTGCTTGTCCAAAACATGTATGTGAAGCAGTTACGTGATTAATCGAATTGGAGACGTATTACTTCTCAAGTATTATTTAAAGTGGTATGAATAGTTGAAATATATTTCCACCTAGCATGATGAGCTTGCAACGTTACTGCCTGCATAAAATTTGAAGCACGGTAAATCTGTTTAGTAAGGACATGCAATGTGTAGACCTATGTGATCAATCCATTTAAATAAATCAGTCAAATACAATTCTATATTTAAGGCGACTTCTGAAGAACACATATTGAAGAGAGTGCGGGAGTGTCCCCCTTTCCAGCACACCAATAGGCTAGCAAGTATATTGTAGACTATTTATCTACTATTATTTTCATTTGTACGTTTAATACAAGGGTTATTAGTTAGTTAATAAAGAGGGCAGGGTTGAGGAAGGTAGATGAGATTTAATCCATCCGCAATTGTGTGAGGAGAGGTAAATCACAGCTTTAAAATCACACGGAATAACCAAATCGCAGTGAGAGTCTAAGACGCTTGACCATCACCGCGGATTCCACTTTATAGAGCTGCCACGGTTTTTTTCTTCTACAAAATTACCCGAGTTTTTCATGTTTTCTAAAGAAATTTTTAAAGATGAAAGTATAGAGTTTAGGAATTTCGTTTTTCTAAACTGCTCTTACATATTATTTTAGGCCTTTTGAAATAGACTTTTCTACAATAAATTCTAGACTTGATAATATCGCTAGTAATTAATGTTTACGTTTAGAAGAAAATAATAACATAAGGTACAACATTAATTGATAAGTACTATACAAGAGTGAGATTTAGACCACACAATGGTTTTATGAAGGAGAAGAGGTTATGGCTTATTTTTGAATCAAAATAATAATACCATTTAAATCTTGTTCTATATTCAGATCAAAATATTATTACTACTTAAATCTTTCAGTCGAATACCACAATATCACAAATGTCCAGTCTTTTCTCTATTATTTAAAAAAAACTATATGTTTTTCCTTGTTTTTTTCCAGATAAATATCCCTTTGAGTATAGATTTTCCAGGTATGTGACAGCCCTGTACTAATTCAAATAAAAGAATTCAACTAATTACTGTTAAGAGCTAAACAATAAAGTAAAATTACATTTTTTTTAAATATGTTAAAACATGATAATATAGAAAGTTTGACATTTTTTAAAATTATTACATCAAACATTATGGTAATAATTCCTTATTTTAAAGGGTGTATATGAGGGAGCCTGTTTAGAACAACTGCACCCGCATTAGCGTGGAGAAGGGTTGGAAACACCACAGTGTTAAATTAAATATAGAAATCAATATTTGGGCTAAAAGGAATTGCCAATTATGTTTCTTCCTATTTGCAATATAAACAAATAATTATGATATATACGTGAGTCACGCTATTGATCTATCCCTTGATAGTCACAATGACTGTACCAACAGAATTTGACGTTCCTTTGTCAAACATGCACGTCAGTTGCAATATGACGTAACCAAGCTTAAGTCGCCACAATAAAAAAGAATGATTGTGTTTACAATGTTTCGTCTAGACTCTAGACACAAGTGATTTATTTCAAGGTGCGCGCGTATGATTGTAATGGGTAAGGAAGTTTTAAGCCTACAACAACAGGTAACCTGACTTGAAGGAAGGTTAGGGCACTCGTGTCGTAAACCAGATAAAACAATGAGAAGATATTTTTTTTAAGTGTATTTCTATACCTACTGACTTGTAAAAGACATAGTCTTTATTTTTTTAATTAGTATGTTCAACACAATGTTTATTAATGACATATTCTAAGGGGTGGATATATATATGTGTGTGTGTATATATATATATCAAGATATTTTAAAAAGTTTTTATCTCAAAAAAGTGCTTGGCTAAAATAAATAAAATATTGCTTCAGTAAATAAGTATAATCCGACACCTTAGCTCAGTCGGCAGTTGTGTCTGTCTACTGATCTAAGGGTGCCGGGTTCGATAACTGGTATGGCCGAAAAATGTATCATTGGTGAAATGTGATTTTACCCTTTCACATTGATAAATTGACGGCCGGGGACTGGATGTTGTGCCTGTTTTAGTATTAAGTTAGATTGTTAGTCATATGAAGCTACGACAGGCCTATCAAGCCGGTAGTGGAAAATATATGGCTTGAATAAAAAATTGACCTGGAAACAGTAGTGGATGTAAAAAAAAAAAGTCTATATAGTATGATTTTGGTAGGAAGAAAAGTAGAAGTTAGTTACTAAAGTTACTAAAACAATTTTAATATATTCATACACCAAGTCATGTTGTCTGCAGCTGTCCCTCCTGATAGATATTGTCAATACCTATAAAATAATACAAATAATATGGGGAAATATTATCAATCTTGGCCGCAAATAAATACGTTTGAATTTTCTCTACTATTCTTACAACCAAAATCAGGGTATAGTTGAATTGTCTACACATAATAATCTCAATAGCTGTTCTTGAAAATAATGTCATAGCTCATAAGTACCGTGAGATTTGACCAGAAGACTTCTAAATGAAGAGAAAAATTCCTGGTAAAAATTACGCAATGTCCAAGAAAGATATTCAAAAAATAGTTGAGATTACTGTGTGTAGAAAATTAAACCATACGTATTTACTGATTCAATGTTTGTTTTGTCTTGTCAAAAAAAAATATTTATAAAACTCCAAAAATTCTTAGCTTAAGGGTTCGGCCAGACTGACAAGCATGCGAGCGAGCGCGCAAGCGACTGGGTGGCCAAACTGGCGAGCGAGTGATTATCAGATAGCTCTCGATAGTTGTTGACGAGGAAGCTCCAAATCTTGGCTCAGTGAACTGAGGGTAGTTTTTGACAAGTGATTTATTGTTGTGGTTTTCTCATCCCCTCTCCAGGCTTATAGCAATTCTTATTGGTAAAGGCCTACCTTGATATTATTGAAGTATTTTAACATATCAGTTTTATACATATATATAAGTATTTTAACATATCAGTTTTATACATATATATATATTGAAGTATTTTAACATATATACATATATGTGTAAAACTGATATGTTAAAATACTTCTATATTATCAAAGTAAGCCTTTACAAATAAAAATCACCATTAGTATGGAGAGAGGAGGAGAAAACCACAACAATAAATCACTTATTAAAACCACCCTCAGTTCACTGAGCCAAAATTCGGAGCTTCCTCGTCAACAACTATCGAGAGCTATCTGCTAATCACGCGCTCGCTCGCTCACTCGCACGCTCGCCAGTTTGGCCATCCAGTCGCTTGCGCGCTTGTCAGTCTGGCCGAACTCTTACTCGCGTTCCTTTAAAGCCTATCCTAGCTTAAGGCGCTATAAGAGTCGAGTAAGTATGCTTATAACGTTACTGGGTGTAGCTGTAATTCAGAATAAGAACGGAGGAGGAAAATACAAATTCTAACACAATGTGTTGTGACTCCTCTATTATATTACATCATTATACTCCCAAAGACCCATTATAGGCTCCTGAACCAGTTATCTTTCATTTACGGGCATTTAAATCTTAACAATCTTAAAAAGGTCGAGTGTCTGTTTCCTTTGTTTGGCGGCAGGAATGCGTAGGCTACTGGAACTAACATATGTCCAACTTCACCCTTTGAAACTTGATTGTCCTCTAACCTAAGCTAACCTAACCTACCCTAAAAGCTCAATGCCAGTAACTTGAAAGCCACGTTAAGGCTGCTTGCGCGATCTGTACAATTGATACCCAGTTAAACACAGACCCCCTTGTGCCGTTCTAGAGAAGAAAGAGGGCACTATAAGGTCACGAAACACTTGCCCGATCTGTACAACTGTAAGCTTGCGCTGTTTTGTGCCCGTTCTCTTCGGGGCCGCAACCTAATGATCAACCGATATATGTGGATGTTTAGACTTTCCATAGAGTAAAATTTTAACTTTTAAACTATGTTTAAAATTTTATTCAATGTATAGGTTCATAGAAAATAGTTTGGTGTTCATTCTCATAAACACCAAACTCGTGTAGTGATAAAGATTTTGTCAATATTCTGCTTAATCGCAACATCTGATTGGCAATATCTCAGCTACTTAGGCAACCCCTTAAGCCTTCCAAGCAAGTTAATTAGGAATCAGATTGATGACCATCGGCGTCGATTAGGTTCACTCCATAAAACATTCCATTTCGTTCAAAGTGATTTTTAGTTCACGCCGAGCTTCGCGGCTGACCCGGAGGGGACGCGCAGCGCATTGGACTCACGCGATTGTACACTCAGTTTATTCTGAAATATAACAGTCCCACCTACCTTGACGGATTATACTATGGCCCCGTCTTTTAAGCTACACCACAGTATAGTCCATCAAAGTAGGCTAGAGTCCTTTTAGGGTGAATGGAGTGTACAAGAACGTGGGTTACACTTGTTCGAAGTCCTGTCAAGTTTTGACGCAACTCGCGAGTAGGAAGAAGACCCAGACGGGACCACGCTGGAAATGAAGTGGGCACTTGTGTGACTTCACCTCACATTCCGAAGAGCTTAGTAAATGCTGATACAGACGCGTACAAAAAAAACCACATAGAATTATAGAAATATATAGTTTCTTTAGCACCACGTCTTACTACCCGTTCGGTTTATTCACCTATGTACTAATTACACTAATGTGTTAGGGATTAGTAGGATTTAATTTAGAGTAAGTGCACCCGAATTTGCATGGAGGGAGAGTGGAAACCCGTTTAGGAAAAATCTCCCTCAGTGCACCCAACCGGGGTCGAACCCCAATCACTCCTTCTTCGGAAGTCCAATCTATTGCGAGAGTAGCGCCTTAGACCATGTGACCAATGAAGCGGGTTAGAAATATGTTAAAATGGGTTTAGCACGAAGATTTCCAATATTTTAGAGGCGTTTACAACTAAAATAAAGACATGACAAGTTTACAGGATCAGGGGAAAGGGGGGGGTACAGTAGAATTTTTGGTAAGAAGGAACTTAAATAAATTATAAACTTTTTTTACAAACATCGATAGCACCTTTATAGTTAGTATGATTTAATAGCTGATGAAAAGTGACAGTTACAGATCACATGACTTTACTATAAACATATATAAACAGTCTTTGTAACCTGTATAGTTATCAGAAAAGTTACTTAAATATTCGTCCCTCACTATGTCAATTTATGGTTTTATCATAAATTGCTTCTTTTTTAATCTTATTTTCTACCACCCCCGTTCGGGCTGTCTGCACAATTACACAAATGTAGTAAAGAGAGAGGTATAATTCATATTAATTGTACCCATATTTCCTTGGAGGGGGAGTTGGAAACCAACTAGGGAAAACCATTCTTAGTTCCCCCAACCAAAACATTTTGTAGCCCTTACTAATAGCTTGTGCGATTATGATAAAAATATAGTCGGATCATAAAAGGCAAAAAAAAAAATGAGAATTAAAAACTTTGACCAATTCATACGTCATGCCATATGATCTGAAAGTGTATCTAGGTAAAGTGGTCAGAGATCCTAGCTGCTGACCAAGAGGTCCCGGGTTCGATTCCAAGCTGGTACCGGGATATTTTCTCGAAAGGATAATAATTCCCATGGTCACCAGGGTTTGGTTAATTATACTTTAGTTAAGTTGAGATGTTCTATGGCTCCACACCCTCATATTCACTATCATCATCCCCTCGCCTCATCGGTACATGGAAAGAGCCTCCACGGAAAATATGTACGATTTTGGGTTACATTCGGGCGTCCTCTGTGCAACGGTACATAAGTACTGGCCAATCTTTCCGAAAACTGAGCTACATAGTGATGTAGCCCAAACACACCAGTATTATTATCTTCAGTTGTTCCTCTTGGTAGATATTATTAGTAACTATAAAATAGCACTATGATATAGTAAAACGTCAACATTGTCGACCACAGTAAAAATATGTTTCTATTTTATACAAGTATATTCCTAGCAAAATCCTCTTAATGTCTAAAGCCTCATTTTAAAAAAAAACAGTAAAAAAATAATATTATTGTTATTTTAGGCACGTGTGTTATGACTGTGGTAAGACCGGCTGCCGAAAAATATGTTTAGGCGGTTGCCCCTGCCCCCCCTCTTTATGTGCAGTCTTATTTTGTGAACTTAAATCAAGCGGCTCTTCTTCCTGTGGCTATTCAACTGTAACTCCCCCTCCTCCCCCGCCTTGCAGTTCTCTTATGAGTCATGCATGTGGTGTGAGCCTGTAGTGTTATGACCGTTATTTATACATTTATACTTGTTCCAGCAATAACGCCAGCTGATTATATGAGGCTGGTACCGCCTCTTACACTCAACCAAACTATTCGATGTATTTTCAACCAGAATTTTCCACTGTAAATGTTCAAGTGCGCAACAGTATGGTTTGACATATATTCTATTAAACCATATCAAATTAAAGAAACAAAAGTTATAATTTATAAAATATAATTTTATTTTGCCAGCCGCTTTAATGGTGATCGATGACTCCCGTGTTAGAGTCCCGGAATGGCGTGGGGAAAAAAATTAAGTGAACATGTAGTAAATTTATTTTTTTATCACCGCGGTTGCTACCTGTTCAGCCTATACGCATATATGATAATTAGTGAATTATTCTAATGGAGTAGGGGTGACCTGGTGGTCTAGGGGTAAGGTGTCAGACTTCTGTGCTGGAGTCCAGGGCTCAATCCTCGGTCCCAGCACATATTTATATAATCGCCGAACCCTTCTTTCACCTCTGATATGACGTGTATTAATCACGACTTGTGAATGTGAGGAATGCCAGACCTCCACCGTGGTTCGGATTCCACGTTAAACTGTAGGTCCTCCATTTCATCTCACAATCACCCTAACATTACACATTAGCGTAAGTGCGTATAGCCCGAACGGGTAGTAAGACGCGGTACTTATAATAATAATAATCTAATGGAGTAGGGACAGGGGCGTCGCATGAAATATATTTTAGGGGGGTGGTTGAGACAGTGAATTTCCCAACTCTAGGCATTTTGAAACTTTGAAAAAAAACGTCCAGGTAACAAAGGCAATGTTGACAACACCGGGGTCTGAGGGTATAGAATATCCCCAGTCAACAGGTGGACCAGGAGAAATGTAAAATTTGAGGTAATAATAGGGCCTTGAATCGAGGTTTTAGGCTACAGTATTTTTAAAGTTATTAATGATGGAAATTTCAAATTACAAGAGTATTATTTGTTTTGACATTCACCATCAATGCATGTAGGAAAACTATAAAGTGTCTGCTCGTAAAAATTTCAGGCTTTATCAAGCGAATTACTTAAAACATTACCTAACCTTTATACGGCTACTAGTGTCTAGTAGGCTAGTAGTAGTAGCCTTAAAACTAAGAGGCAGACACAACGGTGCAACTAACCAACTTGATTGACTAAGCTTTCTATACAATCTACTAAAGAAGGTATTTTCTTTCAACGTTTGATTAATTATGAAGTTGAGAAATTTTTAAGAGTAGAGATCGACTGTTGATGAATTTAAAATTTGTCCGTACAAGTCTGCGGTAAAGAACTTTCATAATCGAATGTACTGTGGTACAGAGTAAAGCTAGAATTTCCCAACTCAAGAGCTCGACTCTTCACAAAAATTTCAAGCTTTTTTCCAACTTTGAAGAGGGTTGACACTCCCCCCTGCCACCCATTCAAAGCGGCACCCCTGTCTAGGTAAAGAAGAATTTTAGTGGTTATCTACTCACATTTGCGTGGAAGGAGAGTGGGAAACCATTTAAGGAAAACCACCCTCAGTAGACCCAACCGGGATTCGAGCCCCAATTTCTGCCATCAGCAGGTCGGTCTAACACGAGAATGACGCCTTTTAGACCATTTGGCCACAGAAACGCTTAATTCTTTATAGAATTATGTGAGAAAACACCACCTGTGGGTACTATAAATACATAAGTTATGACTTAAGCGTTTGTAAAAAGTTATCAGACTAAGGTTTAAGTTTTAACAACCACTTTATCTATCGAAGACTATTATCAATAGACACGTCTTCTTGGGCTGATTAGATCCCCGCGAAAAGGTTTTGCCTGTAATTAATGATAAGTGTATCCCAGGCTATGGTAAAGTATAATTTTGGTACGAAGTAACTTTTATAAAATGTAAACATGATTTTTTAGAGGTTAACATCAATACTATTTTAGTATACTATTAGTGGAATCTTACAGGTCTACAGTTTACATAATTTGACGTATGAATAAGTGAAGTAGATCTTAACTTTTCTAGCTCTCATAAGTTTCTTCCTGTGAAAATTGCACTGTAGTAGCTCGGGTGTATTAATAGCCTGTGGAAAATAATAAATAGTCATCACTGTAATATATATTTGGAAGAAGGTACTGGCAAGGTTGATAGAAAACAAATAAAATGGAACGAACGCGATATGGATGTTGTAATGAAAATAAGAACACAGTTCGCATTTTACATTGCTGCCACTGGACAAAGAGGTATTGGCTGCCTCTTTAAGAAAATCGATCGTCACCCAACGTAGGTTTCATTCCTTCGGAACTCATCAAGGAGGAAAAGGAAATTGGTAAAGGATGATAGGACACTGTTTTCTATCAACCTTTCCAATATCTTCTTCCTAATATTATATTACAAACTACCTCGAAAAGTGAAAAGAGGTTTTCTTTAAAGAACTATATTAAATAATCATCAATGTATTAAGAACATCTTTTGAAACAGGTTCGTCTAGATTTGTCAACTCGTCGGACATGATGATAGCCGCAGAAAGAATAATCCACGAGTGTCAACTGACTGGGGATTTTTGTTACCTGCGTCTTAATACACGCCCGGTGTGCCCGCATTTAATTACACCGATGGCTGAGGGATGTGGAAACTAGAATTGAGAGAAAAGTACCCACATTTTGGCGCAAGGAGAGTGGGAAACAATTTGGGGAAAACACCCTTAGTTACCCTTGCCAAGATTCGAACCTTCCCATAGTGGGCAAACCCTGTTAAACGAACTTGTGACGTTTTGTAAGCAAGCCAACCTATGCAGGTTAAAGTATAAGTTTTTTAAATGTTAGGCCTATATTGTAAGTATCCCCCCCCTTTCTCGAACACCCCTCCCCTTTGACAGTATACTGCTCCGTAATAACTTACTCATGACTTGCTCTCGTAATATAATATACATCCATGGTTGAGCGTTACAACTCATTTCCGGTCCAGGAGCCGGATGCGAGAAGACGGGAGCTCAATGCACAACCGGTATACAGTGACAAGTTTGTTACGTCCAGTATGGTGCTTACAGTAGAGTAAGTGGAAGTATAGTCGGATCGCCATAAGGAGAACCTTATCTGACGGTATAAAATTGTACTGAATTTATTTTTGTATGTTTACATTTCAAATCATGTGTGGTTAAGTGGTCATTTTTGACAGATTGTGTCAGTTTTTATAGCTCTGAGATAAACTTTTTTACTGTCAATGTTGGCTGTCCTACATTTATTTTGTATGATCTTGTGAAGGTTATTTTAACATTAATATATTAATATTAACATTGCTTCAAGAAAAGCCAGTCCTTTGGAATAACAAGGCAGAAGAATACAAAAATAAAGTTTTAAGAGCTAACAAATTAAGGGAAATTGTTGATGGGCGAAATATTCCAGACGTCCCTGTAGAAGATATTAAGCTTCTGCATTCATATAAATGATAAGTCACAAATTATTTCAATTCTAAGCCGAATAATTTCACTTTGCGCCATTTTGAAGTTAACTTTACTCTCAATGATACACGTACACATAAAATGAATTCATAATGAATTCACTTTGGATGATTCAAGTACGATGAATGAGCATTAGGGAGCGCACTCTTAAACATCAAAAATGTTTATAATAGGCAGACATATAGGCATTAAATATATGAGATTTAGGCACCCAGATAGTCACTTAAGGAAAAACAGGCACTTAATAAGGCAATATAAAGTTGGTTTTACTACAATCTAGTCTATTTAGTCTAATGCGAGAATGATGCCTTAGAACATGCGGCCACCGAAGCACGTTTAAAGGCAATTCACATTTCTCATAATCACCAGATACTTTTTAAAGATTTCCGGTAGTAAAAGTGGATTTATTTTCATATATTTTTATGATGGAAAAATATTCATTCTACTACACACGATGTCAAGGAACAAAATTTCAAATTTGTCATTTCCGAATAAGTTAACCGTTTCTCCTGCAATGGGATTATGTTTCGGAAGAAACTCAATAGCTTAGGAAATAAAAGAGAGAGAGGGAAAAGCCGAGATAAGCTCTTATTCATAAAATAGCTAAATAAAACGGAATAGTCAATTATAGGCACCATAAAATTAATATATTGTATTCGTTATAATATGAAATACGAATGTATCTCAACTCTATGTTTTACGATCCAGGAAAAAAAAGGCATATAGGCAAAATCCGCTCTATAATGATCATCCAAAGTGAGCCGTGTAAACGCGGCCATAGGAATAAATTTAGAAATGATTCGATTCGATGCAGTAAGGACAGATGTGCGCTAACCAAGGCGAAGATAGTTTAGAAGAAATCCACACCTACATTAGTTTGGAGAGAGGATAAGAAAATCAGTATTTTTCTCCATGTATAACACTAGCCCCAGTGAATCCGGCTGGGATTCTATCCCTGACCTCCTCGTCAAATGCGACCGAATACAACGCTGGTTAAACGTTTTAGAATTAAGGGGTCGGTAACTGTTTAGTAGCTCGATCAACCCATAAACTTATCAAAAATTCCGCGATCATCTAACGTTTTTCTATTTTAAGTTTTTTTTTTTTTACCTCTTATTTAATGCTATGATTCAATATTTCCTCAAATACTTAGGTCCTCAACATTAGAGAAAAAATAGATTATAAATTAAATGTACATTTTTATCTATTAACTTTTACTTTCTCTCTATCTTACAGGTAGAGAAAGTATGGTGATCGTCAAAAAAATCGAACTCGAGATTTTGATGAATTTTGACGTTTCATGACTTCCTGAATCCGAAAAAGTGGTTTTTGAATTTCCGTCTGTCTGTCTGTCTGTCTGT
>CABFWB010001097.1:105633-127112 GCA_902151455.1 Timema bartmani | reverse complement strand
TTCCATATCACAATAATTGGCGCTCAAGCACGGAGCTATAAATACCAATTATATCTAATATTATTCCATATCATCAGAATTGTCGCCCAATATCGGGGCAATTATATGTGAATAATACCGTTATATAATAATTGGCGCTCGATCACGGAGCTATAAAAAACCAATTATACATCAAACATTACCATAGCATTATAATAGGCGTACAACGCGCGACCGGAATATAATAATTGGCGCTCGATCACGGAGCTATAAAAACCAGTTATATCAACAAACCTTCAACTTAATCAGAATAGGCTCCCCATCGCGGGACATTACATCATCAAATCATCGATATCGTTACAATTGTCGCCCAAAAGTGGGGCAATTAAATCATCAACATATTTATAACGTTACAAATGGCGCCCAATCGCGGGGCAATTACATAATTAATTAATCAAACCGCCGATTACGTTACAGGGTATGGCTTAAAAGAAAGTGAATACAGAAACTAAGTGAATAAATAGATGAAATGAAAGGTTAAAATATCAACGCCAAAGTCCCTCTCACAATAATTAATCCACTCCTTTTTAGCCGGCCCTCTACTACGAGCAGTCTTCTCAAGTTATTCAGGACAATTAGGACCCCCTCTCTGCAGGCGACACGGGCATGTGGTTCTTAGAAGAAGAGAGGACGTATAGTGACATAGAGAATAACAACCTCACATAAAACACAGATTAATAATAAACGCATATTTTGACAAGAGTAACATAGTGAATATATCCACACTACACACAACCTTAACATAAGACATAGCTCCAAAGAGGACGCATACTTGCAAAAAGAATAACTCTTAAATATTTATTTTTTTAATTTTCTTTGAGGTAGGCTTATTTAACGTGCACTTTCTGAACCAACTGGTTATATCAGCACACAAGACTGTTTATTAGCGAGAGCCAAAGGACTTACCAATTTTGCAGGTAAAGGTATTCCCCATACCTTACAGGGTTCTTTTACATGCCACAATCGACATGGGACCACAAAGGCTTTACTTCCCTTCCGAAGGAAATCGTGTTACGGATTTTTATTGTTTAAGAAAAATCCGTCGAACCTGCTTGAGTTTGAACACACATACATCAAGTCCTGAGGCGAATACTTCACTCTAAGACCACCGAGGTTGAAAACGTCTCAATTAATGCAGTGGTTTTCATCCTGGGAGTCGCGGCATGTTTCAGGTGGGGTCGCAATGCTTATTGAGGTTATAGTTTTATGTTTACTTTATAAAGTGATTTTAATGATTATGAAGGTACAAAATTCAAATAAAAATGTAACTAATTAAAATTTTAAAAAACTGTTAGATTAATGTTTAGGTTCCTTTTGGTTATCCAACTCCAAAAGTTTTTTAGCACCACGTTTTACTACCGATTTGAATTAAAGTATACTCTTAAGTACTAATTAAGCTAATGGGTTAGGGATGAGTAAGGTTAATTTAGAGGAAGTGTACTCACATTTGCGTGGAGAGAGAGTGGGAAATTATTTAGGAAACATCACCCCAAGTATACCCGACCGGGATCGAACCTCGATTTCACCGTCATCGGTAGTCTAGTCTATTGCAAGAATAGCATCTTAGACCATGCGGCCCCCGAGGCAGGTATCCGACAGTTGCATGTTGACTAAGTTTGCCTTATCACCCTCGTGTTTGGTCAAGTGGGACTTCTAACATAACTTCCAAAATACCCACTAGGCTCGTTGATTCTCTTTTGAGATATTTTAGTAGTATTCGTATAATCTTTATATAAGAAACTCGCTTTGTTCGTTTGTGAGTTTTCTTTGCAATTGGATGTAAACTAATGTAATTCCAGCGTTGTTTTGAACGTAACAACTTAAAAGTTACCGGTATTTTATTGTATATACCGCACCGACTTTAAAGTTGCTCCACCATTTTGAATTTATTTCGGGGGCTAAAAATTAATTTTTTTAACTTTTTGGAATTTTCCCGTCGGTTACAGGCTAGAAGCTATAAGCTTGCCAAATTTCAAGTTTCTAGCTCATCTGGAAGTGGGTAAACATTAATGTGAGTGAGTGAGTGAGTGAGTGAGTGAGTCAGCCAGTCAGCCAGCCAGCCAGTCAGTCAGTCAGTCAGTCAGTCAGCCAGTCAGTGAGTCAGTCAGTGAGTCAGTCAGTGAGTCAGTCAGTCAGCCAGCCAGCCAGCCAGCCAGTCAGCCAGTGAGTCAGCCATGTGGCTTTATAGTAGTATAATATTATCTTACTAATATTATAAATGCGAAAGTTTGTGTGTTTGGATGTTTGTTGCTCAATCACGTCAAAACTACTGAACAGATTAGAATGAAACTTTGTAGGTAGGTAGAGTATGTCCTGGAATAACACATAGGACTATTCCCAACCTTTGATTTTACATTAATTTTACAATATTAATGTTTAAATATTTTGCAGGTTAGATGGTGCTGCTAGTCATTTGCTATTTTTATGATAAAAGTTCAATAGTTTTTGATAGAGTATGCCTTGGAACAACATTATATTAATTGTTATACTATTGTTTAAACTTTTCGTATATAAGAGGTAAGTGATATATTAAAAATGCGAAAGTTTGTGTGTTTGTATGTTTGTTACTCAATCACGCCAAAACTGCTGAACGAATTCGAATGAAACTTGGTACGTAGATAGAATATGTCCTGGAATAGCATATAGGACTATTCCCAACCTTTAATTTTACATTAATTTTACAATACTAATGTTTAAACTTTTCGTTGGGCGAAGCCACGACGGGTAACAGCTAGTTTATAATATTTAAATCAAGCACGTGGGCTTAAAGTCACGCTTGTGTGGTTTCTCGGTGATGAGGTCAGCGGTACTGGGGGTGATTTTTCCTAAGCGGATTCCCCCTTCTCCCACCACTCAAATAAAGAAAGTTGCATTCCCTCTAAATTATACCTACCCCACAAGTATGATTAAATGCGAATAGCCTGGACGGGTAGTAAGATTAAGAGAGAAGAATATTTAAAAACTAGGATATGAACGCTTGTAGGTTACCGAGGGATAAAACCTTGCAAAGGAATGGAAACCGATGCCTTAATATATCACGAAAGAGAAACATCTTACATGATATAATTTATTAATAAAATGTCTTCCCCCTGGTCAAAAGCTGAAAACTTGAACACACACACACACACACACATACATACAGACAAATTTCTCCACGTTCACAAAATAACAGACCAAAACACATCTAAATGCCAACGGTTGACGGGTTAACATAATGTTAACAGAGGCTCCCCAAGGCCATGACACAAGGTCACGTGAATGTTCCCTGGACAACATAATGATCTCAGCATGTGAGAGTCAGGCGAGGTTTTCCGTTCCTGGATGTGGCGCCGAGAGAAAGGAGGCTGTGAAAGATCCGCTCACAACCGCATACCTCTGGGTATTCCACCGGGAGTCTAGCTATATAGCAGTGGTACAAGAAACTAGGTTGTTGTTTTTTTTTGGGTCATATTTAGGATCAAAGCTAAAGAATAAAGTTCCAGACTTGTTATAAAATAAAATGTATAGAGTAGACCCCATTTAAAATAAGTATGCCATACGTTTTTATATACATATATATTTAATAAGATAATTTTTAACGTACGATATTATAAGATATACAGTTTACATTGAAATTTTAATAAGTTAGTTTTTAACGGCAGTTATTATTTATACAGTATATATTTATATACTTACTTTAATGTATTATACACATATTATGTTCTACAAGTCATGAATTCTGGCCATTAGCTTTAATTCTATAGCCTACGTGACAAAACATGTGCCTTATTTTTTTATTATTGTAAATAATACATTTTAATTTGTGAATTGCCATTATTTCGAAAACCACGATAGACATGATTTTTTTACCACAATATTCAGTAAAACCTTCTTCGGGGGCCTTATGGTCTAAGGCGTCACTCTCACAATAGATTAGACTGCCGATGACAGAGAGATTGAGGTTCGAATCCCGGTCAGGTGTACTGAGGGTGGTTTTTCCCAAGTGTTTTTACGCTCCCTCCCTGTAAATGCGAATACACTTCCTCTAAATTCAACCTTCCTCATCCTTAACTCATTAGTGTTATTAGTACATATGCGTATAACCTGATCAGATAGTAAAACGTGGTGCTAAAAAGATATCTTCATTAAATAAGTTCAAAGCTTAATTCTGGATCTTATTTTATCTTTAATCACGGTCAAACTATCAAAACCTATGAAAATTTTGAATAATAATAATTTTCTATAAGTTAACATGAGAGATATACTCGTATGTTGTTAGTGTGTTTTTGTGTATTCAAGCCCAATCAACGATTGGGCGTGATTTAGAAACATAATTTGATTCCGAGCTATATTTGAATCTCAAGAGTGGCCAGACTATTAAAGATAGATACAAATAAGCTGTAAGGCTGTCTTTGATTAATTATAAGTTTTGGTAGATTAGTGAAAAGATATTACATTTAGGTTAAGTCATTTTTATTGGCAATTTTTTTAATTAATAATATTATACTAACTACCACACAAATATTTTAATACAAGAAATTGAGTTGTTTTTAAAAGAGCAAAACATTTTTTACTGGCATCGTCAAAAGGTACTAAATTCGCATAGCTTGAAGTGCTTGGGGCTAGAATAGTTAAGCTTATCGATCCACAAGTACCTCAAAGTGCTGATTCAATAGAGGTTTACTATTATTATTAGCACCTAGTCTTACTACCCGTTCGGGTTATATGCACTTATGATGATGTGTAATGTTAGGGTGATTGTGAGATGAAATGGAGGACCTACAGTTTAACGTGGAATCCGAACCACGGTGGAGGCATTCCACACATTCACAAGTCGTGACTAATACACGTCTTGTCAGAGGTGAAGGAAGGGTTTGGCAATCAAGATAAGTTTGTGTCGGGACCGAGGATTGAACCCCGGACCCCCAGCACAGAAGTCCGACACCTTACCCCTAGACCACCAGGTCATCTACTATTATATAGTAGGATTTGGTAGGAGAAAGGACCTTCCCGACGTTCCTTTCTACCATAGACAGGGTATATATGGTCTAATCAGTCAAGATAAGGCTGCTTCTCTTCAGGGTGAACGGAATGTACGTCTGCCGCGCCGAGATGAGAGTTAAAATTAATAATTGCAAAAGAATATGTTATATAATTAATCACATTTAAAAAAATCACAATTTATAAAAACAATTTTTTTTGTACGTTTAGCATGAGGATTATTTAACGGCTTAATCTAAGAGTTAAGGATGATGAGGATAGTTTGGAGGAAATGTACCCGCATCATCGTGGTGAGGGAATTATAAAATATGTAGAAAACCGTGCTGAGCGCATCCAGCCGAGATTCGAGCCCCACCTCCCCCATCTCAAGAAATAAAAGTTTATTACAAGTATTAATACCTCAGTTCATGTGGCCACCAAGGCAGGTCATGTGTTAACAACAAGGTTTCAATATCAAATCAAATATTTTACAATGTTTTAAATTGTGGTTTCATAATTCTCTAATTTTCCCTGTAAGCCTATAGTTGTGCCTTTCATTCTCCTCAAATGAATGTATCTGATATTTTAGACGAGCCTCCAAGGTCGAGTGATGATATGAACGTAGTAAGTGACGGGAGAGAGACAAATAAATTAGAACAGTGTTTGTCAAACTGTGATACGCGTACCCCTAGGAGAACACGGGGGTGCACGACGTACCACTGATTTTTACCAATCATATGTTTTTATAATAGTGAGTCTGAGAAATAAACTGCCGCAGATTTGGACGTGTTTTTATTGAATTTTATAAACCACTTGGGCTTTATTAAAATTCGGAACGCTCTTTTATAATTTACAAGACATTAGGCATTTGTTTCCTTTTTCTATCGAGAGCTGGAAGATATACTTTGGTTATACCATAGCCCCAAATGGGCAACTGGCTAAAGTTTGGGTAGCATTGAATTACAGGATATTTGCCATGCACAGTTCCACTTGCGACATGTCGCCTGCTTTCAATATATCCTCCAATTATTTAAGTTGGCTACTATTTTACCATCCAAATTCTAATTTTTTTGTATTCGTGTGATGTCCATACTTTTTTTTTTAAGGTGAGAATTTCTTCGGTCGTATTTTCAACCGCATTCACTGCGGTAGTATGTGGTTTTATTACCTTACCATATTGTACGGTACTTTTGGGACACAAAACAGGTTCCAGCAGTTTTCTTGTAAAACATCTTCTCTTCGCTTTCTACCTCGTTCCTTTGACGCGGAGCTTGTTTTCTTTCATAACAGATATCACATATTATTACACACAAGAGCTAACTTAACTTTTCGTCCACTCTGCGGCAGATAGTTTTCGATTGAGCAAGTTCATATACCTACACAATAGTTACATATCTATAGTAAAAATTCCCAACACCAAATCCATTTCAGAATGTCATGGTTAGAAGAGAGATTTTGAGAGATCAATGAATCAAACAAGAGAACTTTAATTTAAGTGACTGTTGAGGGAAAGTTTTTATTTTTTAGGAAAGGTAGGTAAGGAACCTTTTATGGACTTCCTCTAGCTTGTGTATGTCAAAATAATAAACTGTCCGTTTTTCTCCCTAGGCGACTGATTTTCCCACTTTCGTTTCCATGGTAGCCGATGTAAAAGGGTTCTTGAAACTGCATGGATTGATCTTAGTTAAGTACAGTCCAATTTTTATGGGAAGGGAAAATACAAATATATTTTTTGCTGCCAAGATCAATACCATTTTACTATTTTACTAGCATTTTTTTTTTATAGTTTTATAGGTATTGATGATATAATATATCAAACGTGACAGCTGCAGATCACATAAATTGATGTATTAGTTATTAATGAAAGTAGATCTAGTGACTTCACCATCTGTCATCTTCCTATTAAAATTGGGCTGGGACTGACAAGGATTTGCCACGTGGATCATGTGGCTGGCTCTAACTGGTGAGTCCAGGGTTTAATACTGGTCGACTGAACTGGGTATGATTTTAATTAGGTTTTCCATCCGCCTTTCAATCAAAAGGCGGTGCAATTCTTCTCAATTTTACCCTAATCATCCTTTATCCCTTAAATTAAAGATTTGATACTCCTAGCCTACATTTGAACGTAACATTAAAGAATATTAATAATAGGGTCTAATTACTAGAATTAATGGTGCGCTAGACCACTTAATTTTTCACTCAGGATTTTGGGGTTCTATTCCCAAACGGTGGCAATAAGACAGGTTTCTTTTACCTTCAGCGCAGTTTATAATCCTATCATACTTGCTCTGGGCGAATTATTGTGAATGTCTATAAAATTAAATTTATTATACTATTTTTAAGACTAGATTTAAGTTAGTAAGAGTAGCTAAAAACCAGCTGACTAGCACTAGCATGCTACTAACTTACCTACTACCACCTTAACCAATAGTTATAATAATAATAATAATAATTTGTATAAAAAACCCTTTTCCGGCCAATGCGGTGGGCCAAATTAAACGTTCCCCAATAGCAGCTTTTGACACGCAATCTTGGACGCAGCTCATGTCCCATCCCTGCTACACACGTGTCTGGGTGTTCCAGAAACACCCGCCCGGTATAACAAACGAATATTGTTTTTAGGTCTGTCAGAAGCTCGTGGCACACAACTGAGGCGATGTTATTTTTAAAAGTAGTGACGTAATTCGTTCGGCGACGCGCGAGAGAAGTCTTGCAGAAAGTAATATCTTCCAACCTTAATGGTTTCTCACAAAAACAAACCCCGGCGAGAGCAGGAATAATGTAAAAAAGGCGATGCAACAAACACTTTGATGTATTTATAGCTTGACTTTCATAACTGCTCCACTTACACAAGTTAGAGTTAAATAAATACGACATTATCTTCGTGCAATCGAAAAAAAAAACACCAAGAGCTTGAAAACTATTATTATTAGCTACTTGAGTTAAAACGTATTTAGATAAAAAGCTTTGTTTTATTTTCTCCTATTTTACTTACTATCCTTTCGGGCTATACATTTTTAACGACACTAATAGGATAGAGATAAGGTGGAATTTGGAGGAAATATATCCACATTTACGTGGAAGGAGAATCGGAAATCATTTAAGTAAAACCACCCTCAATACACACAGCCAGTATTCGAACCCCAACCTCCCCACCGTCAGCAAAGCATGCTAGACAAGCCTGACATGTAGGGCCATATATCATCGGGACAAGGAAGTCAAGCAACCAATCGGCTGACTCCGGAGACTAGACTATAAATACGGCCTTTAGTCCGCGTATCCACCGGTGGGACTAAATTAAGTGGTAAGATATTATTTATCACAAAATACATGTTTAAAATATGTAAAATACTTGTAAAACCTACACGTTCATTCATTCCCTCATCAAAGATAAATTTAAAGCACTATCTCAAATCATTAACTTTCAATCAAGGCAGTCGATCGGAATCAAACCTTGACCTCCTAAAAGAAAGTAACGAAACTACTATCATTTAAAAAGTAGACACCTATTGCCTTGCAAGAAGGTTCGCGTGCTTACTTGCAACCCATCACCGTGACTTGAACCCGGACCGCCTCTTCTCTGCAAAAATAAAATTAAAAAAATGTCACCACCACCGCCATCACCCTTACTCGTGGGCCGTGACGTCATGCTACGCTGCTTGCATCACAGCTGAGGCTTTTGTTAGGAAACAATGTTGTATTAGGTCTCTTACGTTGTGACTGGCAGAGTTAACTCTAAATCGGAATTCCTGGGTTCAATCCTCCCATCCCGGGGTGCAAAATGGAGTTAGAACTTAGAGGGGAGTGTTTTATTCAATTAATTCTATCTTTCATGCAAAGTAGCCTCATGGCTTCTTTGGTGCTGACTGACAGCTCACAGCTGACTTCTGACGGCTTTGAAAAGCTACCAGACCAAATTAAGTATCTCTACGCCGAACCATATGATCTGCAAAAAACATGTATTTAGCAGTTGTCACTTCTGACAGTCAAAATTTAGGTATATACCTAAATGTTGACTGTCAGAAGTCAGCTGTGAACTGTCAGTCAGCACCAAAGAAGCCATGGGGCTACTGTAGTCAGAAGCAAGCAAGCAAGATGCAAGAGATTTTCACAATTCACTATAAATTTTATTCAGGTTACTATCACCGCCGCTTTAGGTGAGGATGTAGGGAACGCGAGTTGAGGGCGGTGTTTTTGAAGTTTTTTTAAAATAGAAAAACAATGTTTTGGCCAGAATAAATGAAATATTTCTTTAGTAGGAACATAAAATTTTATTTTATTTATGTGGCTATATCAACAGTTCTTGAATATCTGTCAAGGATGTCCTGGAATTTAATGACAGCTTTTTCTCTTCACCTACAATGTTTCTCCTCTAATAATTCTATGCTCATAACAGATATTCCACAACTGTTGATATCACCATGTGAAGAAAATTAAACTATGTTTGTACAGAAGTAATTATTTTTTTGACAAAAAAAGTTTTTATATAAAACTGCAAAAACACTTACCTTTTCTCGCGTCCCTTACATTCCCACCTTAAGATTGGGGTGCTAGTGAGCGCGAATTTAGTGCGCTAATTTTGCAGTTTTTATAGCATAAACATTTTTTGGCTAAAATAAATCAATTTTTTCTTCTATAGAAACATAGAGTTTAGCTTTTTGCACGTGCTAATCTCAACATTTTTTTTAATATCTGGCATGAGCATGGAGGCATTTGGTGACAAACTTTTTAAATTAAGAGAAAAAGTTGTCATTAAATTCCAGGACACATCTGACAGATATTCAAGGACTGTTGAGATTAGCATGTGCAGAAGACTAAACTAATGTTTCTATAGAAGAAATATTTTATTTATTTTGGCCAAAAATGTTTACGCTATAAAAACTTCAAAAATACTTCCCTAAACTCACGCTCACTAGCACCCCATCTTAAACGTTTGTATTATTATTTCCAATGAAACAGCGTGGTGACTAACTATTTATTCTAAGGCGCAGGGATGAGAAAGGTAGTCTAGAGTATGATTTTGATAGGAATAACAGTAGATGTTCGTTACTTTAGTTACTAAAATAATCTTAATATTTTCATACATAAGTCATGTTACTTCCAGCCATCGCTTTTTATAGATATTATCAACACCTATAGAATAACAAATTAATATAATAGAGAAATGTTAGCAATGTTGGCTTCAAAGAAATTATGTTTGACTTTCTAAACAGTTCTTACAACCAATAGAATAAGTGTACGCGCATTAGCGTAGAGATGAGATGTGAAATCCACAGTCATAAATTAGATGTTGAAAGACATCCCCAGTGGACACGACCTAGACTCGTGGATTTCATCTCACATGGTCATGTAGTTCCTTACCCCTTAATTTTTCCTACCATGCACTGCGTCTTACTACCCACCCAGCCTATATTCAGGAGTGGGAATGATATATTTTTATATTTAACTACCCGTTCGAGTTGTACGTATTTGTACTAATTACACTAATATGATATTGATGATAGAAGTAGTACTTAGAGAAAGTGTTCCCGCATTCTCGTTTTCATTTTAGGAAAATGACTCGGTTTAACACGCCAGGATTCGAGTCCCAAGCTCTCTCGTTATTGACAAACCAGACAAGGCAACAAACAAGACAACCAATAGTCAAAGCGCCCACCGGTCCAGATCTAAAACTTGGATTTTAAATATTTCCTTGAGTTAAAAAACGTAAAATTAGAAGTTAGCTGTCGATATTCTTGATATGAGAAAACTCTAAGTAGAGATGCAGTATGGGCTATAGGTTCGTGCCCGCCTTGAAGATGCGAGTCACGCAATTCCTCGCCACCGTGTCGTAACAATACGCGCGCCTTCCTTGAATAAGAGGTAACTTATCTCACTTTACTTTCCTTCTTCCCAGACATAACACTTAATACTGTCATTAGTAATTTAACATTCCCCTCACCTGCGGATACGCGGACAAAGGTGTCGGTCTTGTCTTGTATGTTCGTAAATTGAAAAATGACACCTGGAAGCGGAAATCGAACCTCGAGACCTTGACTTATTAGGCCAATGCGCTACCACCAAGATGTCCAGGAATCGCCCTGTGCTCAGGTTCATGCTTCACTCATAGCTTAAGGCAGAGTCCATGATGGACGTGTGGAAATCACCGGCTACCACAGCCACCAACGACTTGGGGGGCGGGTCGACTTTATTCTGCCGTCTTGTGTGATTAGTCGGTGACGAAGAAAATCTGGATCGAGTCCCCGACCTGGAGTAGAAAGGTGTGTTTTTTTTTCTGAATGGTTTTCCTATTTCCTTTCACGCAGCTGAGGATATATGTCCTCTAAAATTCTAACGTTCTATTTCTTAATCCATTATTTCATATATGAATATAGAGCGGATGGGTAGTAGGACGCAGAGCAAGGGAGAAAAAAAGATAATTTTACTTCTTTCCAGACATACACTTAGTATGTTTAATACCCGCTTTAATGGCCAAATGATCTAAGGCGTAATTCTCGTGTTAGACTGGCCTGCTGATGAAGGAGAGATCAGAGTTCGGATCCCATTCGGGTCTCCTGAGGGTGTTTTTTCCTAAATGGTTTCCCACTCTCCTTCCAAGCAAATGCAGGTAGATTACCTCTAAAATGCTTCCTTACTCATTAGAGTAATTATAATATATACATATATCCCGAATAGATAGTAAGAAGACGCGGTGATTTGTTTTTAAGTTCAATTAAAATAATAATTAATTGAATATAGCTCTAACCTGTGGGGTCGCAGACAAAGACGTCTCTTCTTGTCTGATTTGCTGATGAAAGGAGAGGTAAGGTTTCGAATCCTGTCCCGAGGTTTTTTGTTTTCTAATTTTTCTATCACGTTACATCCACGCGAATACTGGTACACTTCGTCTAAAATTCTAACTTTCTCATTCCTTCTCCATCTGTGTAAATATGCGGAAAGCCCGGACGAGTTGTAAGACGCAAGATGACGTGAAAAATTATTTCAGCTTTATAAAGTGAGACAAAGAGAGTGACTGATTGAACGCGCTCAATTAAACTAATCGGCTGTGCGGTATTTTTTTTTATATAGTTTTGTTTTTTGTCTGTTTAAGTGTTGCGTGACCCTCTGTGAAGTGGAACACACGACAGGCTAACAAAACTCTTCTAGAAACGACAATTTCACGCTCAATTTGACCGAACACAACTATCCCTGGTAGTAACACTGGTAAAGGTAGCTCTCCTCAGGTGTTTGTTGCTGGGAAATAGAACGTCGAGAACACTGTAGTTAATAAAGGTCCTGTGGGATCGTCACAGAAATAACATTATCTGGCACTTCAAAAAATTATAAAGTCGAGATTCGGAGGGTCGGCAAATCCCCCATTCAACCTGCACTGTTACCGGTATTGGGAGATTGGTTGATTCCCAAGACATAGTTGATTATAAAAACCGTTAGATACTTGTTAAACAAGTTTTTTTTAAACCTTTTACTTTCTCTCGACCCCTCGGAGAGAAAAGTATTGTGGTTGTCAATAAAATCGAACACTTGATTTTGATAAATGTCGATATTTTATGACCCCCTGGAACAGAAAAAATTATTTTTTGCGATTCCGTCCGTCTGTACCTCGGGCTAGAGCCTAAACTATTTTACCGATCGTGCTAAAACTTGGTATCTAGGATTTTAATAAGGTTCCCCAGAGGAATTTTTAGAATTTGATATCCAACCCTAAGATTAAGGGTAAAGGGCAAAAAAGAGAAAGAATCGATTTTCTCCAATTCTGCTCTAACGATTTTGACCAAATTTTGTGTATATAGAGGTACTGATTAACCTAAACAAAATGGAAATTCTCATGTTCCCATGAAAATGACCGCAACAATGTATGTTATTTAGTTTAGCAAATCTTACGAATTTTTAGTAACTTTCTCTTATTTTAAGATAACCTTATGTCTAAAAATAGCTAAACGATTAAAATTATCGAGTTTACCAAATAATACAAAATCAAAATTACCTAAGATAGAGGGGGAGGGGGAGAAGAGAGAGGCAGATGACATAAAATCTCACGATATCTTTACGTCGGGGGTTAAAAATAATTTTAAAAAAACCTTACTTAATTTAAGGATGGACCCTATCAGGGTTGTACTCTTCCCCAACCATTGGAAACTATAATATTATTTTTAAGACTCATCAAGCACTTTTCTGGGATACTGTTAAAGCTATGAATTATGAAATTAGCTAGGCCGACTGCAGGGGAGCAGCTTTGGTGGCCGCATAGTCTAAGGCAGTGTTTCTTAACGTGTAGGTGATGGAGAAGGACCACCAAATGGAAGTTATGCGCACAGGGGGAGCATCGGGACCCTAGGAGTAAGGGTATTAAACAGAAAAAACGTTATTTTTAGGCAGTTCCATTTCACGACTATAAATACAATACACAATTAATTTATTAAAAATATGATATAATTATATTGAATAAGTCATAGTTTTTTTATTATTTTTAACATTCTGAACCTCATAATTTTTTATGAATAATTGTTTAAATTTGTAGACTTAAGTCTGGTACAATCTTTCTTTTCTATATGACTTATGACTAATGGTGTCTACCGAGAAAAGAAATACATTTTAGTATGTATATTTCATATTTAGCCTAATCTTTTACATTTCAAATTTTTGTATTATATGTGATCAATATTATTTAATTCATTATCACGACGAAACTTCCTGGGATCCTGCGGACCACACTTTGAGAGGCACTGGTCTTAAGTGTATCTCTAGCATTAGTCTATATTACCGATGAAGGGGAGATTGGGGTTCGAATCCCGGTTGGTTGTACTTAAAGTAGTTTTTAAGTCTCCATCCACACAAATGAGGACATCTTTTATTTAAAATTTACCTTTCTCATCCCCACCCAATTAGTGTAGCAATACAGATAGATCGAATCGGTAGTAAAACACCGGTGAACAGCAGAAATCCAGGGAGTCAGGTAATATAAGTTCGCAATGACTTTTTACCCTTTCTGAGCGCGATAAATTGAATACACGCCGTGTAGCGCCGTAGCGGGGTGAAGGTAGTTATAGTCTGATTTTTGGTTGGAAGAACAGTTTAGAAAATTCAAACATATTTCTTTGCGGCCAACATTGATAACATTTTACTCTAATATTTGTTGGTTATTTTAGCACCGCATCTTACTACCCGTTCGGGTTATACGCTTTATTTGTGTTATTTTAAAGGAATTGATGGTATTTATCATTAGTTTCAGCTGCATATAACATGACTGAATGTATGAATATATTAGAATAATTCAATTATTGTTTTAATAACTTTAGTAACTACCAGCTACTGTTCTTTCTACAAAAACCAGGGTATTATTTAGTTCCACACTACCTAATCTAATTTTACCTAGCCAGAAAAAAATAATTGAAAAATAAAACTTTCTGAAGGAGGAAATGATTGAATTGAAGAATGTTATCACATCAAGGTTTATATTTGATCAAAGCCGTTCACTAGTATAATAACAATATGAGTTCGAATATTGGTTTATCCACCCTTCTTTGTCAGATGGGGATCAGTTTTCCTAAATATATGCGAATAGGACTCAGTTTACCAACTTCAGAATCCAGAGGACCTAGAGAGGATCCTTGTTCGATCCTAAGCTGTGACTAAAATAATATAATATTTGTATTCGTCTTACTTTTTTTCTTTTTTACCAGCGCGCCTTACTACCCGTTCGGGTTATACGCCTATACTCGTCTGATTAAACAGATGTTATAAATTTTTTTTGCGTGTTTTGATATAACTTTGTGTTTACATGGTCTACGTAATGTTCTCAAGATAAATGGATACATATTCTTTCAGAGTACGCAACCGATTACATTTTAAGGCGTAGCTCCCGAATGTAATATATTTTAATCAGCTTAGCTGACAGAATATTTTGCCAGAAATTGAACCAAAGTCCCCGTGCGAGGGAGATTGGAACGTTTTTAAATGATCGATCATCAACCAAAGCAAGACCAGCTAAAATGTTGTGTTTATAACAAGTGGTGACTATTTTATTCCCTGCACAGGTATACACCATGTGCTCAACTTATTTTGCTTCATGACTGTCAACTAACCTGCTCATGACGTATTCATTCGAGCGGGAGAAAATAAATGCCGTAGCTACGGTAAACTCTTGACTAAACAGCCGAGCCCAAGCCGCGTTCCAATCTGACCGGAGTGTCAACTGTGGGAGTCAATACAAGAGACGGTACAGTCCGATCCTGTGCAATGTTCCCAGGTTCTCTTTTTTGTTTGTGTTTTTACATTCTTCACCTTTTACTAAACACCTGGGCTATCTAAAAATGTACATTTATGAAAAATAGACGAAAAAGATAGGATTTAGAGAAAATGTTCCCCCCCTCGCGGGGAGGACTAGTGTAAACCAGTTGTGTAAAACCATCTCAGTACACCAGGGAGGGATTTGAACCCCAACCTCCCTGTTAAGGTGGGGTTTCCCATGTAGCTGCTGGCAGTTGCGACCGGAAGTAACAGCCATCCACGAAGGATGACTATGTACTGTTTATCTTAAGCCTAGTACGCGCCAGGAAACATTTCCTAGAAAACATTGTTTGACATGTTACCCTTGTTTCAGAAACAGTTGGGAAACAGTTGGCCAACATTTTTTCATTTTGCCTTTGTGTTTCCCAGCGGGGAAAACATGATTCCCGTGATCCATTTCAAACGGGTTACAAGAAACAATGTTGGCCAACATTTCCAACAACAAGCAACGTGGGCTAGTAGGCGAGATTGCTGATCTAAATCGTGCATCTCTTTTCATTATCCTGGGACCAATCATTTGTAAAATAATTTCAAAATATGTAAGAGACATCCGAGTGAAGTTCCGAAAACCACTGCCTTCTTCGAGCTTCAGTTCTGTCAGAAGATTATTTGCATAGTATGAACCATTTTGAAGCACTTTATAGACCCACCCCCGTTTTCTTCTTTTCTGTCTTCTTGAACAGCTCATAACTACATACAAAGCACAAGCCATAACAGCACCTCCTCAACAGACATCTTTTCACTCAACTGGACTCTGTACGGGAAACAAATGTTTCATCATTGTAGTCTGGACGCGAAACAATGTTTCTTTAATGTTTGCTAACAATCTGTTTCCTATGTTGGCCAACAGATAGGGAACAGTTGTGAAACAGTTGGCCAACAATGATTCCAAGTGCGCACTAAGCTTTAGTTTCTGAGTGTTTCCTCGCGACTGCTCAGCGGTACTGCGAGATTTCGGACGTAGCCACGTCGCTAAGTCGTTGGTAGTAACGACCGATCGCGGCAGGAAACAGTTCCTTGGAAACCCTACCTTCACTGGCAAACCAAACTAGATGAGACTGACGACTCTGACCACGTGCCCACCGATTAAAGGGTATCTTTATTTCGATCAAATAACTATATATCTCTTCCTATTTTAAAGATTCGACACGATTCTTGATCATTCTATGCAACGTAAATGTTATGCAAATATTCTACCCTTGTATGTTTAATGAGTGAGCCGCCTCGGTGGCATAGTTGGCTAACACGCTGGTTTCGTGTTGAGCTAGACTGCCGAGAACGGGGAGATTGAGGTTCAAATCTCGCTCGGATAAACTGGGGTTGGCTTTCCCTAAATGGTTCTCCACTCTCCCTCCACGGAAATGCGGGTTCACTTATTCTATATTCAACCTTCCTAATTCCTAACCCATTAGCGTAAATAATGCAAGGGTATAACCCGAACGGGTAGTAAGACGCAGTGCTGAGTATATATAACGAGTAGATTTTTTCTGCCAATCGTGAGTTAGATTATATTGAGACAGAATATACTGAAATACCTAGCTGATGAAACAAATCCAGACGTCAATCATTCGACTCGAAAAAACAATAACTCCACAAAGCCGTCCAACTTTCTAGAATTCCTTGTCTTCAATGCCTGTTTACATATTTCCCTTTGAGAAGGCCCCATGTGCTCCCTTCAGGCGTGGTGAGGACATATTATGTTTTATAGATTCATGAGACTTTTGTTTTATTCATGTGGTCTCTCTTTTTCAGATTCAACCTGAAAGTTTCAACGACCTTTATATTTGGTCGACTCGTCTAAGATAGTCTTTGCTCGAAAATAGATCTCTCAGGATAGGAAGTTTAAACTGCGATCAGTTTTTTAATCACTTTAATTCAAAAAATATTGTTTGAATAAAACTAAGACAAGCTAGTAAAATAATGCCTTGCTGTGAAAAAAATAATCTCAAATTTGTTTTCGCTTCTTTTTGATCTAAACACAAACTTCCGCGACACACCTGCTGACCTTTCGCAACACACCGGTTGAAAAACCACACCTTGAAGAAGATTTGAAAGATTAATGAAAAAAGCATTGCAGGAAAGACAGGCAGCATTTACACAATTCTTGCTAGGCCTATATAAATGTTTTATAACTGTCCAAATCAATATCATCTGTAAAAAGTGAGTTTGTAGAACACATTCCATGACGTAGATCTAATAAGTTTAGAAATCTCAGAAAAGATTCTTCAACTAGTGAATCATCCGTAGTCCAGAGATACAAAGTGAGAATTTGGAGTGTTTAGAATGTGGGGATGGTAATTTCCAGACTTGACAGGGCATGTCGCCAGTTGAAAAGCGGCAAGGAGTGCCGTGACCTTGAGNGGCGTGCCATGTGTGACCTCACAACTTTCCGACCAGAATGCTACTTCGCAATACACAATGAGGCAATGGCGCGCATTGTTTTTTCATTATTCATCTACCCGTATAGTCTTCGTTTGCTCATTTAAATGAAGAGGTGTTTAGTGTTGAGTTGAAATTTAAACTTATATAGTTTTTACTAGAGGTCAAATTAGCGATACGTTAGTTAACCCCCCATTTTTACATCCCAGGAATTTATTGGTAGGCGAATCAACTATTAAGTTTTGATTTTGAGTTCAATTCACAATTGTGTCTGAAATTAACATTTAACGACCAAAAGGAAAATTCTTTCAGTTAAAGCAATCTTTTTACAAATTAGTGGACTACAAATCTCCGATCTAATTAAATGTTTAAACGTAAACGTTTGTTAACCATTGCTTGCCACTGTTTTTATTTGTATTTATCAGAAATACTATTGTGGTGACCCTACACTACCAGTCAGACTGTCAGTCTTAAGAAATACAGTAATAATGATCGTGTGGTGGCAGTACTGATGGACTGATGTTCAGACTGAAGAAAATATTGAAGTGATCCGAATTTTCAGTCCATCCGTCTTGCAAGTAGTAGGAGAGAGGCTGACAGTAATATTGACGGACCTGTGCGCGCGCTCGTCAGTATTTCCTTTAGTCTTGTGCCCTCGAGCAGTTGTTATCCATGTTGTGGAACTTGCTGCACTTTGCATGCAGGAGCTGACACTGATTAAAATAATGACGTGAAGGCTGACAGCCTGACTTCTTATGATCATTGGAATGTAGCAATCAGATAGCAGGACGAATTCGTAAATTATCAGTACAACCAGCGTTCAAACCAGGATCTCTTAGTATTTCACTCTACCACTCAAACTTAGTCACGGGAACGGACACTATCTAATTTTGTTTTTATTACTACGTCTTACTACCCAATTGGGTTGTACGGTTATGTACTAATTACGCTAATGAGTTAGAGATGAGGAAGGTTCAATTTAAAGGAAGTGTAGCCACATTTGCGTGGAAAAAGTGGAGAAAACCATCTAGGAAAAACACCCGCAGTACACCCGACCGGGATCGAACCATGATCTCCCCATCGCCGGCAGTCTATTATATTTAGAGAGTAGCACCTTAGACAATGCGGTCACCGAAGTGGGTATTTTTAATATACATATAAAGAACAAGATGAGGAAGAATGGTTTATTTCAAGGATATGCATCAATATTCGTCCGGAGAGAAGGTGAGAAACTATCGGTGACGGGGGGGTATTTTTTCTAACGCACTTGGCTAGAATTTGAACTCCAGGTCTGGCCTCTCGGGCCAGAGTTGGGAGGGAGCTGCGCTGGGCTAACTCTGCCGAGTAGTCCGAGCAATTTGGGTTATCCATTGCAAGTAAATGTATAGACACGGAACTAACTTTTGGCAAACATGCACGGTGGTCGCATGGTCTAATGCGTCACTCTCGTGTCAGACTGGATTGCCGTTGACAAACAGATCAAGTTTCGAACCCATGGTCGGGAATCCATGTCTCGGTCGGGTGTACCGATGGTAATTTTTCTTAAACGGTTTCCCACTTTCACTCCACACAAATTCGGGTGCATTTCCTCTAAAATTAGACGTTCCTAATTCCTACCCCATTAGCATAGTTATTAATGTATGCGTATAACCCAAACGGATAGTAGGATGCGAATAAAAAAACTTTTAGCGAGTTAGACTATTTATTTTATTTCATTTATTATTTATTTGAGGTATTTAACGCGCACTTTCTGAACAGAGTGATTATATCAACGCACGATAATTTCTATGAGCGAGAGCGAAAGGGCCTACCAATTTTACCGCCAAAGGTATTTATTTTCACATACCGTCCATAGTTCTTTTACATGCCACAATCTAGATGGGAATGACGGCTTTATTTCCCCTCCTAAGGAAGTTGTGCTACAGATTTTATTCCTCAAGAAAAATCCATCCACCCCGGCTTGGTTTGAACCCACAAGCATCGGGTCCTGAGGCGAGCACTTTACCCCAAAGGCACCGAGATCAACTAAACTATCTAGAAATTGGAAACATGTTAAGGGATGAGGTTGACCTTAACGAAATACCTGCAAAGGATAGGAAACCCCAATGATGGAGAAGATCACCCCCCCCCCCTAGTAAACCCAATGAGGGGCATAGTCCCTGGCTGCTTGCCAGGTCAAGTTCGCTAGCTACTAGCTCTTCTGGTCGGTTATTAATTAAATTCCAATGCAAGTCTACTTTCAAATAAACATTCTGGTCTAAAATATCTCCTCCTTAAAGTCCTGGTAAAGAGAGATTTTAGTAGGCCGTTTTGCCCCCCACTCTGAACGGTTACAAACAATGTTGTCACACTGGTTACCTTCGATGACATGTTTTCCTTCTTCCACCTGGATGGATAGAATGATACAATCACGCGGGTGATTGGTTAGGAATTATTTACATAAATAGCTTATCCATATCCGTGCTTTCTTAACAAATTGAATTCCTTCGCGTTAAACAAACTTTCCTTAAATATTCCTTAGCAAGAAGTTTACTCTGTTACGCTTCGAAAACTTGCCACTATTTCAAAGAGTTTGTCTGTACAAAAAAGTCTAATTTTGGTAGAAAGAACCGTATCTGGTAGTTACTAAAGTTACTAAAACAATATATATATATATATATATATACACATCAAGTCATGTTAGCTCCAGCTGTCACTTTTGAAATATATTATCAATACTAATTAAAAAACACAAATAATATAGTAAAATGTCATTAATGTTGGGTGCAAATAAATATGTTTGAATTTTCTAAAATGTTCTTACAAGCAAAATCAGGGTAGGCCATGTACTTTGTCACCACAGGCCTAGCAACTTTGTGGTCTAAGGCGTCAGGTTCACGAGACAATGAATTTCAATGAGTGTGTCTAGTTTGTAATTTTGCTGTCACAGGCCTAACAACTTTGCGGTTTATGGTGTCAGGTTTACAAAAGACTGGATTGCTGGTGATTCGAGGTTATGATCTCGCTCGGCTACATAAGGGTGGTAATGTTCAACCGTGATTTATAGTTGTAGTGTTTCCATTCTCTCTCCATGCTAATGATATTGCAATTTCATTAGAAAAGTCTCCCCTACCATAACCCTTAGATAAAACCATGGGTTTTAAACGTAATATTAATAATAGGATCATACATAGCTGAAAATGTTAATGTCGCTGCGTTAAAATTACGCCATAAATGGGGGATGTTTTGTAAAGTAAAACATTTATTTAGTTCAATATTAATGAGTTTACTAGAGATCTGAATAAAAATTACTGTCTCATTATTTTACGAAAAATGTCCTAATTTTTAAAAAAAATCTAACATTCTCTGTAAAAATTTTTTTAAAGAAATGCAAAAAAATATTTGATAAAATGTACATAAAAATATAATTTCGTAACATTTTTAAATCATTTAGCAGTACTGTATTAAAAATATTTTCTTTTTTAATAAAAGGAGAGAATATATATTATTAATTTTGTCTTGTTTTATACTGCCCATTTTCGAGTCAGAATTTAAAGAGTGTGTTGGAGCAGACCTACTTCAAATATCTTGCTGAACAACGTTTATTTAATCTCCTCATTTTATTTTCCAATAATATAATAATTTTAATATTTTTTGGAGTAAAAGTAAAACATTTTACTGAATTCGTGTGACTGACTTCTTCCATGAAATAGTAATCATCCAAGTGATCTGTAAATTGTTTTCAACAGTCCGTACATTTAAAAAAATACATAAAGAAAAGAGGACAGACGTGACACAAAGGCGTTAGCGGTTCACCTGTCGCTGTTGACAGTCCC
>CABFWB010001097.1:59756-101907 GCA_902151455.1 Timema bartmani | reverse complement strand
TACGATAGTGTGTCTTCCGCCTTCCTGTGTCAAGTACCAATTTGTGTAATCCAGAAGCCACATGATGGTCACGTGACCTTCAACCTACCTAGGGAGTTCAGGTGACGTCATAACTGGTCGGTAACCAGGTCACCAGTAGACAGATACATGCAGCATCAATATATGACGTCATTCGGCGTACACGTTAAACGAAACTTGCCTGAGTTTTATTTTGGGACAAGTGAATTATCGAGGCGTTGCGAACGTAACCACACCTTTGAACTAAGGTTTATATCAAGTTCTGAGCTAGACCTGAGTAGAAAAAAAAAGGCTAGTGGCCACATATGGCCCATGGCAAATTGTTATCTGGTTGGCAAAAGGGGAAAAAACTGCTGAAAAGTATAACTGTGTAAAAATATTTTTATCCTGAACTGTGATTTGTAAACTAGACATATTATCATAAGATAGATTAAAAAAAAGACACTATAGTTATATTTGATCAAGGTTAGTATTTGACATAAATGAAAGGTGCCAAAGAAGAATTACCCACTTAATGCCATGTACTTAGGGTCGGTCTAAGGCGTGTGCGACGTGTGCAACCGCATACATAAAAAATTCAGAGGGGCGCCCAAATGGCCCCAAAAAAATATATATTTTGTTTTTATCTGGGAAAATATAAATATAATTAAAGAAAGTCATTTGTAAGAAGAATGCCTATTTCCTAAATTAATATTTACATCAGTGTTTTTTTTTCTTTTCAAATTAGCATTAGAATACACTAACAAAGTAAATAAATCTTTAAGGTTGTTCGGCGCGAAGCACCCATTGAACTCCATTGAATGTACCAAGTTTCTTGTCAAGTACCAATTCAAAATATGCCTATATAAACGTGTGGATGGCTTTAAGGATTATACTCACCATACCTATGTCAGTTGCTTCAGCCGAGATAAGTTTTTCCAAGTTGAAGCTAATAAAAACATATCTGAGATCAACTTCTTCTTAGGAAAGGTTGAACAATTTATCAGTATTATCGATTGAAAATGAGATATCATCCTCATTGGACTATAACGATTTAATTAACACTTTTGCTTCTATAAGAGCTAGGAAATTTAATATTTAGAACAGTGGTCCCCAAACTTACTAAGCAGAGGACCACATTAGAATATTCAAAGCTCTAGGTGGGCTGGATTGAACACGATACATACAATACACACATTATTATTATTATTATTATTATTATTATTATTATTATTATTATTATATATATATATATAAATATATATATATATTCGTTCTAGATCTCATTTCGATATATGCACATCTTCTAACAATAGTTAAACACGACTAAAATGTAAGCTGTGCAGCAAACATAATTACCCCCTTCCTCCTCAAATCGGAAGCGTACCTCGAACCAGACCCTCCACTCAAAATACACTTTATGGATGGAACGTGGCTAGCACAGATTTTATACAGTTCATTAAAGAGAGCTATCATTTCTGTTTTCGTCTTNTTTCAAAGCGTCCGTGGGCCGGCTAAAGACATTCCGTGTGCCGGATTAGGCCTGCGGGCCGTAGTTTAGGGAACCCTGATTTAGAATATACCTGATAATTTTTTGTAAAAGAGATTATGTTGTGTGAGTAGTAGAATGTTCTATCATGATTCTTGTACTTAAAAACTAAATATGAAATGAAACCAAATATTGCATTTTACTTTTATTTTTATTTCCCAAACATAATCTTTATGAAAATCCACGTTTTTGTAGTTCTTGAAAGTGTAGTATATGTTATACCTCACTGTATATTTGTATACTGTACACTTCACTTTATAGTAGAAAACAAAAAGAGCCAACAAAACTTTTCCAAGTAAAAAAAAAAGTAAAACTAAAAGATGTTAAGGATGAAAACACAATGACGTCATCGTCTGTTATACAATATAGTCTTTTTTTAGTTATTAAAAAAAATCGCCAGTAAAAATATGTATAAATAGGGTCTAGTTTTTTAGATGGGGGAGGGGTGCGCAAAATGTGAGTTTTGCACACACAAAACTTTTGCCTTAGACCGGCCCTTGATGTACTTGGAGGCTTTTAGAGGTTTTCCAGACCACAAGGTATGCATTTTCCCAGCATTTTATATGCAAAACAATAAATGAAAAATGAAATTATTTTCAATGTTTTTTTTATTAAATTCCAACCCAACAATTAGCTATTAAAGGCAAATATGGCGATGCTCTTTGCAAAATTGTATGAAATGGAGGCGCAGCTAATGGTTTACACTGGGTTGTGCTAATCTACTTTGTATTTATGAAATTATTGCAAAAATATCTGAGAGTTTCAGTCCCGGTTTTTCAGGTGCGTATTAATTATGATTATTTCATATGACTTACAAACTACCATACGTAATTAACTAATTATGTATCCAAACAAATTGCCAAACATTCTGGTATTGTATATTATTATAAACCTATACAGAACATAAATATACTATTTTAGGCACCATCTGGTATCGAATTAAAGCCCACTGATACTTATATGCTTTCATAACCAATCAATCACGGAGACTGAAGTCATATTTGGCGAAATACAACAACCTTAGGTGTTAATTTAAAGTTTAAATCGTACTTGATTTTAACTTGATCTTGTGTTTTCTCTTTCAGGAAGCTTCAAAACATGCATTTGACCAACGCCAACGTCTGGGGTTATGGATGTGTTAAACCAGGATTTAAGGTGGGGTCGAAGGGAACGCGAGATGATGTTTGTATTTTTCCATCTTGTATATCGAAAAAAAAAAAACAATTTTTGCACAAAATAAATAAAATATGGTTTTGATAGATACTTTTTTTTAGCACCACGTCTTACCAACCGTTCGGGTTATTGGCTTATGTACTAATTACGGTAATGGTTTTAGGGATTAAGGAGGTTATATTTATTGTAAGCGTGCCCGCATTCGAGTGGAGGGATAGTGGAAAACCAATTTGATAAAACCACCCCCAGTACATCCGACAGAAATTCGAACCTCGATCTTCCCGTCATCGGCAGTCTAGCCTTATTACAAGAGTAGCGCGTCTGACCAAGCGGCCATCAAAGCGAGTGTATATACAATTAGTTTAATATTATGTACATGGTAATCTCAATAGTTTTTGAATATTTGTCGTGGCATCGTAGCACTTGAACAGGACATTTTCTCTTCAATTAAAAAGCTTATGTTTAAATACCACTGCGCTCATGAAGCTGATTTTATCCTTATATACCCAACATGTTGACTAACACGATTCCAACAAGTTGTGTTACAATATAAACGCATTCGCAGCTCCCTGGCAATTTACTAACTAGAGTTGGAAGTCAGTGTCAACTTGTGTTGGTTTGGTACAATTGTTGTAGAAAATAAATAGACAATATAACATGTTTGCTAGCTTGGGAGATTCACAACATGTTTCCTTTCCACTTTACCGTGTAAATATGGATACATAAGTTGACGCATGTACTTGTTTACGGGATGACATGCGTACAAAGTTATCAAATCCAATTTGCAAATGTAGGTCATTCATAATTTCCTAATATGCACCTTTAATTCTACCTCCAACCGAAAAAACTTCAAACAACCCATAATTATTTTTTGTTGTTGCAAGAATACACTTCCTGCCAAGAAATAAATTAAGAAACGGCAAATAATACGTTGTTCTTCATAGCCAAAAATGTGTAGACTGATTAAAAACTAGAGGAGACCCAGCACTGTGGCCCAACAACTTGTCATAAACTCAGATTACTTTTCCTCTTATGTGGGCTTCCAGGATGTTTGTTGGTCAATATGTTGGGTCCAACTAGTTATATGATAAACAAAGCTTGACAAATTTTCAAAAACTGTTTTGAGATTAATATATGGGGAACCCGCTTCAGTGGACAAATGGTCTAAGGCATTAATCTCGTGTTAGACTGGCCTGCTGAAGACGGGGAGATCAAGGTTCGACTCTCAATTGAGTCTACTGAGTGTGGTTTTTCCAAAATGGTTTCCCACTCTTCTTCCACGCAAATGCGAGTATATCACCTCTAAATTTGTTTTAGCACCGCGCCTCACTAACCGTTCGGGTTATACGCCTATGTACTAATTACACTAATGGTTTGGAGATTATGATGGCTTAAATGAGAAAAAGTGCACCCGCATTTGGGTAGAAGGATATTGGAAAACCATTTAGGAAAAACCCCCCTCAGTGCACCCGACCAGAATCGAACCCCGATCTCCTCGTCTTCGGCAGTCTAGTCTAGGACTTCTTAAACTTTTTCCAATCGCAACCCTTTTCGCCCAAGAAATTTTTACTCGACGCCGGGTATATAGGTGTATAAAATAGGTATAGAAACCAAACAATTACTGATAATAAATCATAAAAAATATATTATAAACAATTATTTGGCATACATATTATTTTATCTTTACTAATGAAGAAAGCAAATTTTCATACTAAAGAGATGAATATGCTTGTTTATTTTTACATAAAGAATTAAATCTTGGCTGAATATTTGATATTGCAGGACGTATTTAGCATCTTCAACGTTTTTCAGAATTGATCGGTATTTTGATTTTATAATCGTCAAGTCTGAGAACGTCGCTTCACATAAATACCTAGTACATTTCATAAATTGTTGGAAATGCTGTCCTAATCCCAAGCCAAAATTCATTTAACGATTTTTTTTTATGAAATTCAAGTTTTAAGCCCGTGTCCCTTGTTAATTCGGTAAATTATTCTTGAACGTTTAATGGCAGATAAATTATGTTTTTGATTTCAACTAAGTATGGTTTATGAGCCCATCTTAGTTTTTTAGAATCAAAATTTGAATGGAAGTATTTTTGAAACTGTGTCTCCAGGCACTTCAGATGATCAATTATAATTCTTACAATTAAATCTTTGGGAAGGCTATTTTCAATTATAAAATCATATGTAGCTGTTAACATTTCTATAGAACCATTTCCACCCTATTCTTCCATATGTTAACTTCTTTAGTAAAACTGTTTTAGTGTTCAGATCCAAGGCTGCAGTGAAATCACGCGATGCAACACGGGTGAGCGCTTCCAGAAACACCTCGGATTAATTACGCTTTTGATTTTGAATTAACTTTTGATAGTTGCGCGTTCAGACACCTTTTATTGTTGCCAAATTTTTCGCGACCCCCACATTCTGCTACGCGACCCACAGTTTAATCAGGCCTGTTGGTCTAGTCCAACACGAGAGTAGCGCGTTAGACCACGAGACCACCAAAGCGGGTACCTCTAAAATGTTTCCTTTCCTATCCCTACCTCGTTAAGAGTAATAATAATCAAATAAGCGTATAACCTGAACAGGTAGTAAGTCATTGTGATTAATTTTATATATATATATATGTGTGTGTGTGTGTGTGTGTGTGTGTGTGTGTGTGTGTGTAGAAAATTAAACTAAACATTTCTACTGAAGAAATATTTTATTTACTTTGACCAAAAAAAATTTTTTTTCTATAAAAACTGTAAAAATACGGACATTATCTTCCGTTCCCTTACATCCTAGGTTAAACGCTTGTGAAATGATCTGTGACCGTGTGGTACGTCCTTCCCAGAGGGCCCCTTTCTTGCGAGTTCACCTCTAGTCGTCACCCGGGAACAAGTAGGACACGCTGGGTGCACCTCTCTTAGCTGCAGTCCGCCCGCACGAGCCTGATATTTACTAGAAATGTCAGAACCGCGAGTACCTTCAGACGTTCGTCCTAAAGAGGTAAACACTTGGTAATAATATTCATCCAATAGTCCCCGTGGACTAGTGCTTCATGAGGAAGAACTATAGGGTGTACAGCAGCGGTCGGGGAAATTCCGGGTTCCTGGCCATTTGCCTTTTTTTTTTTTTGGAAAATTAAACTTCAAAATACCGTTTTTAGAAATGTTACAGATTTTCTCTCTAGCTAGATAAGATGGATGCTAGTTAGACCCAGCAGTAGGCATAGTTTTGAAACATCATAAAATTGTTAAAGGAAAATCCGTAGTCACAAACGAGACAGAGATATAGCCAAACACTTGTCTCAATAGCAGCGTCGAGAGCCGTCAGTAATTGAACTAGCGATATACAATGCATTAACCACTTCGGTGGCCACAAGGTCTAAGGCACCACTCTCGCTATATACAATCACGAGGATATCGGGATTCGAATCCCGGTCAGGTGTACTGGTTTCCCACTCTCCCTCCACGCAAATGTGGATACATTTTCTCTCAATTCAACCTTCCTTATCCTTATCCTTAACACAATGGCGTGATTATAATATAGGCGTATAATCCGAACGGGTAGTAAGACGGGGTGCAAAAATAAAACAATACAATGTATTGGAATTTTCTGTTCGTCACTGGAAAGGTCCAACCTTTTATATTCGTCCCTAGAATGTTTCTACACTCTTGGTATCCAGTGTTCTTACTCTAACTTGTCTCCAGAAGTCACAATTTTTCTTTGCACTACGACTGGGGATGAGGTATTAAATTAAAGTTACAAATTTATCTTGGCATTTTCGGGTCAGCCGTTTTAAGATCAATGGTAGAAACCGTAGAAGGAAGTTAACATTCAACCTGACGTCCTGTTTTATACTATTGTTGTAGGATAGTGTCAATAAATTATATCCATGAAATGTAGTGATATTATATATCATGAATACGGTACATAAAAATAGAGAGCTAGCTGTACGCACAGATAGATCCAAAATTTAAGAAAAATGTCATAATTATTGAGAAATAATCGTCGCGAGCTATATTGTTATGTATTGTTGCCAGATTTTATATTTAAACTTAATGTATCAAAGATATTATTTCTGTATTCTTTACAAATTACATCTTCAGTTCTTTATAATATAGTTACACTCCATGTTTTAAGGGCAAGCTTCAGCAAATGAGCTTACATTTTCACAATTAATTTGATTAGAAATAAATTTGAAATCGAGTTTATGACTAACAACGCATAAGAGTGTTTGTAATATGACAAAAAATAATATGAAACTCGATTCTTTGTATTTTCTTTGAATTAAACAATTTGTTTGGATTTCATAGGTAACACTATTACAAACAGAAATGAGTAGACCATTTTCCTTATTTTACTATAAATAACTAACAACGTCGAGAAATATTTATACTGGTATATTGGTGCTGAAATCATCCACGATCTTGGAAGGAGCAAACACCACTCTTATCCCTCAATCCCCAAGTACGCCGTTACTTCGATTGAAACTCCGAATATGAGATAAAGGTCCTAATCGTGAGAAGACCTAACCGTTTCTCTTAATTCCAAGCTCAGTCCGAAATGTTTGACTATTTCTCGAAACTCAATCGGATGTGCTCGTTGTTTGTTTTTTAAACGTCAACGGTCTAGTCATCACGGAGATCAAAAGGTCCTATTAGCGTGACCACGAAACAGTCGATTTGATCTTTTGTCGTTATTGTCGGACGAGAAGATCAATCGCTAGTGTTGGTTTAGAAAGTTCTGGGTAGCTATTTAACTTAATTACGTTCTGAGGGTAGGCTCCTATAAAATAATAATTCTGTTCCAGTAGTGGTTTGAGCTCCAAACGTGACGTACTAATCGGTGCGGTTTGCGAATATTCCCAATCTTGTTTAGGTGAGAAAATTTGAGTATATTGGGTTTTTAAAAATAATCTAACCAGCTGAGATATCCTAACACAAACTCATCTTTCAGCAAATAGGCCTTTATTCTAGAACGATCTTATTCCTAAAACCAAGACTTTCTGCAATGAGGTTTCCTTAAAGACTAATATGTTTTATTTTTTATCGTTTCTGGTTCATATATTTGGTTTGTTAGCGGCTGAAACCACCTGACTCAAAAGGGCGGTATTAAACTGTCACATTTATTTTATAAAAGTAATTTGATACATCAAAGATCTTTTCTCAAATTCAGCGATGCCCAATACAAATAGTCAAGAACTGTTGAGATTACTATGTGTAGAAAATTAAGCTAAACATATCTACTGAAGCAATATTTGATTTATTTTGGCCCAAAAGTTTCATTAAACTATATAAACTGCAAGAATATTTAGCTTAAACTAGAGCTCCCTTCAACCCCGCCTTAAATGGATGCGCTTGGGGTGCTTTTCACCCCATCGTGTTTGCCAAGTACACTAGCATTGTTTTTTGTTTTTTTAAATAAATCCACCCTCCTATTTAAAGACTTGCAAAATACTGGAATGCCTGTGACAAGTCTAGATGAGCATTTGAATATAGACTGGGTGTACTGAGGGGTAGTTTTCCACATGTGTTTACTACTGTGATGCTACCATCCTTTCTCTACTTCTATTAAACTACCCCCACCCCAGTCCTAGCCATTATATTAAACCAGAAATAGCCATGCTGTTAGAACATACTAGAAAAAAATCCCTCTCATCGACAGAGAACACAGACTAATGAATCAATCTCGTATTTTCTGTTTTACCGATAGCGGGAAGATTGGGGTTCTAAGATCGGCCGGTTGTACCGAGGTGGGGTTTTTTTTCAATAAAATATTGCGCACTCTCCCTCTACGAGAATGTGTGTACATTTCTTTCAAATTCCACCTTCATCTCTACCCCATTAGTGTAAATGAGTGTATAGTCCAGAAGAATAGCAAGACACAGTGCATACTTGGTGGAACGTACTAAAAAAACCTCATATTCCTGGGTTTTTTTTAAATAACGTAATTTAAATGGCTGATAGCTAGTATTGACACTGGAGCATAATAATAATATTAATAGTAAAAATAAGGTTTCAACATATTAAGCTATGACCATAAAAAACATCAAAATCTTCGTGTGGTAATATAAAAACGCAGTGACGTCAATGAAGACAGTCAAGTAAAGCCATGTGTATTCTTCTCTGATGCCTGTAGACCTAAAACATCACAGCTGTCAAGTGAATAAGTCATGTGTACCTCAAGAATGGTTGAACTCTGTATTTTGTATTTTAGTTTAAGATACTAGGATACTAATGGCAAAGACCCTTCAAAAACTATCAGTGAACCTCACCGAACGCACATCCCATTTACCCTGAAATGTGGCACACTTACCTTGACAGGTTCCATTATGGTGCAGCTTATAAGTTATAAGATAGGGCCATGCTATCAAAGTGAGACTGCTTTCTTTCAGGGACAGGGTTAACGGAATATACAATGAAGCACCGGAACAGTTGGTTTGATCAATCGTGTGACTTAGTTTTATTCGTACGCCAGTGTGTCAGAGCTCAGAAGGGTTTTCAACATGGCCTAGAGCGGGAGGCTCTGGCTCGAATCCCAGTTGCGGAAAATTTACTCTTCACGAAACGGGATAGCGGTAGATCTATTCGCTATTCACTATTCATGCTGCTTCGTCTCCACTTGGATTATTATCAGGTGTATTTTTTTTACCACCGCGTCTTACTACCTGGTCAGGTTATACGCATATGTTATAATTACTCTAGTGGAGTCGAGGCAGCATCAATAGTGAACTCCAAATCAATCTACCGCACCCGCTATCCCGCTTAGTGAAGAGTAAATTTTCCGCAGTATTTTAGAGGTAATCTACCCGCATTTCCGAGGAAGAAGAATGGGAAACCGTTAATGAAAAACTACTCTCAGTAGATCGAGATTCGAACCCTGGATCACGATTCAAACCCCGATCTCCCAGTCATCAGCAGGCCAGTTTTACACGAAAACAACGGCACACCCACGGAGGAGTGGGGGGCTAAGGGTGTTCGAGCCCCCCAACCCAAAAAATAAAGAAAGGAAAAGAATGAAAGCGAAAGAACGCAAGAAAAGCTTTATTAAATCACTGACGTGTCTGTATCTTATCATTTTGGAAATTGATATTTGAAACAGTTAATTTATAGATAGGCTTAGATATGAAAGGACTCTTTAAATTATCCTTTTATTTTATTTTTAAAGCTGGAACTTTTGAGCAAGTTCCAAGTTCTGTAACTCTCTTATTCGAAGCGCCCATGCCCACCGGCCAATCATTAGCTACGTGTTTCTCAAACCTTCCCCACACACTACAGGTGACCAATCATGACGTGCTTTCCTGTGTTGGCTTCTAGATATTTCAAGAAATTTCTTGATCTCCTTATAAACGACCACTGTGCCATAGGGCATAGTTCCTGGGATTTCTTTAACTTTGAAAGGACTAGATGAAATTGTGAATTTGTTGGTGATATGTCACTGTTACTGTAAGTTTGTTCTTTATTTGGCAAAAAGCGGGTGTCGGCACAAACTTGGACAGTTAGAGACTTCGAGGTGCACACACATGCACACACAAACACACACACATTCTTTTGAAAAGCCTGTAAGCCACACTGTGTATAAGTCAACTCGAGTGAAGGACGTCCGGGTCAATACCAAGTGTGCTAAAAGAACCTCATATATCCTTGCCGGTTATAATCGATAATAGATTGCAGTAAATGATAGAGAGGAATATGTCATCTGGCAAGGTCACAACAACACCTTATGTGGCACACAATCCCGGAACAGGACATTATATTCCTGTCGTGAATAGAGACTTAATTTACGACTGTGACATTATTATCAGGACAACCTCAGTGATCCTAGGGTATAGTGTTCGCCTCACAACCCAATGTTCGTGGGTTCAAACCCGGCTGAGATCGACGGATATTTACCGAGCGAAGAAAATCCGTAGCACAACTTTCATCGGTCCTATGCTGATTGTGACATATAATAGATCCTTGTAAGGTATATGAGATACCTTTCCTGCGAAATGTGTATACTCCTTTCTCGCCCATTTGTAGAGTTCTGTGCGGAAAGCAACGGTTAACTCACTTCACGACTTCCCTATTATATGTGTTTACTCCCGTATGGAGCGGGCGGGCGTCACTAACCGGTTGAAGCGCTGCTCTGGATGGATGAGGTAGGACATCAGGACCAATCTTCGGGTTGAATACTCACCTGTTATTTCCCCATCACAGGTAAGTTAGTATAGTGCAAGACTGGCACCTTCAGTCATGCGATCACAAAGTGAGGCTGACAAAGTTAAAGATTTAGAGCTTAGTTCAAGTTATTTAATTTACAATATAGCTTAGTAGTTCTAATACGATATTTGTAACGTACGTTTAACACTTTAAGATAACTATTATTGACGTATAGTTTTTATACACAAGCTTATATCATCTCGTGACTTTGAGCTACATAACATATTCAATTCCCGGACAGTTAATAATGTTTTGTAATTGTAAAAAGTTAAATAATTTACTTTCATGTATTCCTACTCATAAGGTAAATCATCATGTTACTTTTAAAAGATAGCGTAATTTTCTTAAAATCTACCCAAAATAGGTTTGATAATTATTTCGCCAATTAATACTAGCAGACCAGAACTAGAGATATGAAAACATTTGTTCAGAAAGGCATGAACAACTGATGGAATATAACTAAACCGTGGACAGTGGATCTACATTCTCCATCAAATATTAAACCTCAAGCACACACTAGAATCGAACTAGAGTTCTCTAAGCCTGTAGTCGGCGGTGGGTGGGCTCATTCACAATCACTTGAGTTACCTTGGCTTAACGTAACTAACCGATTAGACTTTCTACGTGCCAACCCAAAAAGAACAACTATCAACAAGGTGATTAACTCTTAATGAGATCCAGAAAAATCATCGAATTATGTCATTTCACCCACTTCCCCATCACCCAAACCCAATTATTGCCCACAAATATACTACTGTATAGTGAAATAAATAACTTGGTGACCCGCACCAGTCGGTAAATAGATACAGGCTTAAATGTCGTCTGGTTTGAATGATCAGTGACGGGGAGGTCTGGGTTCAAATCCTGGCCGGGTGAAATTAAGTTTTCTTAAACTATTTGTTACTCGCCCTCCAAGCAAATTATTTCATCATTTATAACCAAGGAGCAGTGGAGGAAAACAAATATTTTCTAAAGTTCTACTTTCTTCCTCCCTATACCATTAGTAGAAATACGCAGATAGGCCAGACGAGTAGCGCGGAGCACAGAAAAACACCTTTTAATCAAATGAGTGCTGTAGTATCTCACGAAATCAACTTGAATCTAGGCCTACTAAGCTAAGCTGATTATCAACAGTGATAACGTAACAAAGTTTACAACACACAGCTTATGATGTAAAACCCTCGTGATTCAGTACTAAGTTGTATAGGTGGATTGTTTCCGTTCGGTTTGTATGGTAAGGATTTTAATTCGTAGAATTTACGTGATGGTCAAATGTCCCAACCAATAATTAAATGTGAACATAAAACTACTAATTAATAATAGTAAAGATGGTGATGATACTCTTTTATGAAATTAAGTCTAAAAATATTACGTTTAAAATAAAATAAAAAATAAGATAGGGATTAAAAACGTTGTTGAAATAGTTATTATATAAAAAACAAGCCATTGTGATTGTATTCAGTTTGCATAGAATTAATTTGGAATTAAATTAGTTTATATATAAAATGGCAAACTTATGGTATGGTCCTATAAACAATTAATGTTTAGAAAAGCATGCATGCATGTAGCGCAAAGATTAATAACAGAGTAATATATTCAGGACAATTAGGTTTAGTAAAAATAACTTCACCTGCATTTAAATTAAGAGAACGTTAATCCAGTATGAATAAAGAAAAATAAATCAGTACAGCCGGTGGACATTGAGCCTGGTGCCTTTTGGAGTCAGGTCAAAGTCAAGTACACCCATCCTTGGACCATACTATGCCGGTTTAAAACAGTATAATTATAATTAAGGACATCATCAAACGATAATCACATTCTTAGTTCTAAGGCTAAGATGAAAATGGTCCCTCCAAGAATCTTCAAAAAAATAAAATGGTGGGACGGTAGAACAGCGTTTTAAATCAACAATGAGAGGTAGCCCTCCTTACAGCACCTTTAGTTTTAAAAAAAATTGCCGCAAGCATCTCCTGCATCTTCTGTCATTCAAACATAGTCAATTCTGGTAACGTAGGCTAGATTATTTTAATGCTACGCGTATTACTTCTCCGTTCAGGTTAATCCAAACTATTCATAGGCCATGCCAGCGATCATTTGGAGAGAGGATTGGAAACTACCGATGGAAACAATTACTGAACACCCCACCAGGGGTCGAACCTTGCCTTCCCAAACAAGAGTCAAGCAAACCATTCTAAACACGCTCTCACAATTACTGAATATATTTGAATCCCTTCTGTTTAACTTTAGGATTTGTTGACGACAAATATTCTATAAATAATAACCAATATTAATTCTGAGATTAACCCGCTTGACCTCATGAGTAGTGTACCTGACCCTGACTAAGAAAGACGGGTTTCGATCTCATTTAGTCACATTGGGGAAGGAGGCAAGATTGTGGTTTCCCATTCTCTCTCCAGGCAAGTGTTGGTGCAGTCACTTTACGACCTGTTTAAATACATTAGATAGTTTTAAGTAATTGGATAGCCAAGACTGACACTAGAATTTGCCTAAGAATAAGTTAATTACGTTGAGGAATTAAACTGACTACTCTGAGCCGGCAGGTCAAGATGTGTATTGGTTCGAATCCAGCCAGCGGAGGGAAGAGGTTCCCGAACAGTGATTTTCACCGTGGTTTCCCGATCTTATTTTCATAACAACGATGGTTACATACTCTTAAGGTGTGGATGTAGTGAACGCGAGAAAAGGTCGGTGTTTTTGCAGTTTTTATAGGAAAACTTTTTTTTTTGACAAAATACATTAAATATTTCTTCAATATAAATACAGAGTTTAATTTTCTCCACATGATGACCTCAACAGTCCTTGAATATCTGCCAAGGGTGTCCTGGAATTTAATGACTTTTCCTCTTCATTTAAAAAGTGTGTCATCTAATGCCGCTAAGCTCATGATAGATGTTCAACAGCTGTTGATACCATCAGGTGTAGAAAATTAAACTCAAATATATCAATATTTTAGTCTAAGTGAAACATCTGAGTGGCACTTTCTGAACCAAAGAGGCATCCCTTAGTAACGCTTACGTATCAGTCACCCGTAATCACGCGGTTAGAGGCATCGGACGCACTTTAGAAATGGAATGACTGTTGCAAAAGATTTCGAGGTTCGAATCTAAGCCGGGTACACTTGGGAATCGTTATCCCATCCCCTCTTACACGTTAACGTGGACGCAATTCCTAATCCAACGTATTCTGGTAGGTAAAACAACCTTCCAGAACGCCCTTCCTACGAAAATCCTACTATACTTGTTTAGTTATAAGTGCAACAAGCGCGCTACGCCAGTGGTTCCATCTCCCTACCACCATCCTCACCTCTCCAGAGAACGGTTAACTGTACCCACCTGTCAGAGTTGTTAATACTCCGTGTGCCACACCTTGCCTACAGCAAGGCTAGGTTATGTTAGCCCATAGGTGAGTATGTGTAAGGACACTCATATGCCAAAAAATTTTTTTACATATTTTAGTTTAGTAAAGAATGAACTGCCCGTCCCCGCAGAAGGCTTTTTTTAACTGACAGCTATAAAATTACTAGATCTACTTTCAAGTATTTATACGTCAAGTCATGTGGTATTCAGTTGTGATTTTTAACAGACATTAGCAATATAGTACCTAGACCCGCTTTGGTGGGAATTGTCTAAACTCTAGAGCGTCACGTTTTCTCAGTTGACTGGACAGCCGATGACGGGGTGATCGGGGTTAGAGTCCCGCTTGGGTGTGATTGGGCCTTGGGGCGTTATTTTTCCTTAATGGTTTTACCGTTTCTCTACACGCAAATACGGATACACTTCCTTTAAATATAACCTTCATAATCCCTAAAATCACTATCGTAATTAATACATAAGCGTATATATATCCGAACGGGTAGAAAGACGCGGTGTTAGTAAAAAAAAATTACTACCAGGACCTACACTCACATAATAAATATAATCACTCCAAGCGAGTGTCGAAATATGTTTTTATAACTCATTTTTATTGCGAAAAAGTAAAAAGGAGACTAGTCATGTGACATCAAACAATGGAGCTTTTGTTCATCAAATATGCAGGATATATATATATTTTTTAGCTTTGTCCAAGGTCAAATTTCACAAACAATGTGGACAATACTGTTTATTCAACTTAGTTTTGCTATTTAAATCAGTGTGATAGACCTAGGTACGTACTGTTCTTTAAAATCAATTTTTAGTTCTAATTATAGAGAAAATGGTTATACTTTTAAAGTTGGAAAACTCCCAACGTTAAAACTGTATCTACGTTTACTAGTTTGTGCAGCTGCACTAAATTTAGTTCTAGTCCATTTAAAAACAATATATTTTAGTTTTCAACTAATTTCGACATCATCCTCAATAATATTGTATTCAAAACATTAGTTTTAATTATAATATAGTGCCATTGATATAAGCAGGAGTTATCTCGGCGTCAGTGAGCTCGACTGGAGTTATCAACTCCAACCGAAAGGTCAAGAGTTCGAGATCCTTTCACCTGTACTTGGAGTCTATACTCTGGGAGACGCGGCAATAGGCCTTAAGTAATTTGGCCTAGAATTGTTTGACCTAAAGCCATTTGGCAAAAAAAAAATCTGGTCTAAATATTAATTTCACCAAAAAGTAAGTTGGCTTAAAATCATTTGGGTTGAAGCCTAGAAATTAACTTCGGAGAAAGTAGGTAAACTTACTAAAGCTTAGGCCAAATGACACGTACCCAATATTCAGTATTGTAGTTTTCCTAATCTAGCTTGATGCTAAAGCTGGTTCAATTTACTCAGTATTGACTTTCCTCGTCTCATGCCCTTAAACCAATGTGTGTTGCAGAGTGACCGACACGTATACATGCGTTCCTTTGCAGTATCTACTGATTTTTGGTTTGAGCTTCTTCTTTTTTTGGCACCACGTCTCACTAACCTTTCGGATTATGCGCCTATGTACTAATTACACACTAATGGCTAGGGGATTAGTAGGAAGGTTTAATTGAGATGAAGTGCACCCGCATTTACGTGGAATGAGTGGAAAAACCACTTTGGGAAAAAACTTCAGTGCACCCAACCGGGATCGAACCCCGATCTTACCATCTTTGGCAGTCTAGTCTAACACGAGAGTAGCACGCTAAGCCACGCGGCCACCGAAGCGGGTTTTTGTGCCTATTCATTGAAGCTATGTACACAGGGTTTCGAGGATTATCTTTTCATTCTGAGACAAACACAACAAACAAACCCTAAGCCATGCATATAAAACTTGCATCCCGCGAGCCCCATGTGGCCCGATTCATGATTGTGTGCGAACCGCGGACCCTTTGATGAACCAACAAACAATGTGGCCCAATTTGTATTTTTATAAATGTTTTAGGAATAAAAATGTGAGATTATGACATTTGGAAATTTGTCATTATTTGGTGAAATCTTATAAGCGAAAATGTACCAAATAGTGCAATATTTATCAGCACACAAGTGTGTTTTCGCTCATCGAAAGGAACAAACACTCAAGTGATCACATTTACCGACACGCACTTGTCATCTATTTTGAACGTGACTTCAACAAGAGACTTACAGCCACTCCCATACTAGATGAAAATAAGCTTTAAAGTTTCAAATTTCTGGTAAAAAAATAAATATAGGATGAGTCTCAAAATTGTATATAATCTTAATTTTACTTATGTTATAGTAAAGATTTTAGAATTGAGATTTTTCCATTTAAGATGGTGACAATATTGAACTTTCTGAAATGCGGCCCTCCCATTATTTTCAATGTTCGATGTGGCACTTCTGGTCAAACGAGTTTGACACGCCTGGCCTAGACCATCAATTTACAAATCGGCGAACGGTGGTAGGCCTAGTAAGTAAAATTACACAGTGATTTTTGGTACTCGACGAGAGTCAATTCTGGGACCCTTTGCTCGGTAAGAAAAAAAACCCGACCGAACTATTGTGTTGGAATGAGTTTATGTGTGTTGATAATGAGATTTGACGTTAACATTTAGTTAGTTTTTTTTTACTAAGCTACCTATTAATTTTAACGTGCATATTCTAAACATACAGGATATAAGTTACAAGCACACCACTTACAAACTAACCTAACAAAGTTCAGTATTGCATAGGCTACTCAGCATTTGTGTATAGATAGCCTACTTACTAATTGGATAACAGGACGAGTCCACCTATATAGATATTAAATAACGCCACCACCAGAAATCGATACAGGGTCTCCTTGTATTGTGGTCGACCACTTAGCTAAGGACTAGCTAATAATGGAGCCGTGATTTTTTGTTTTCAATTTCAAAATAGTTTTGTGGAGGATTTCCATGGTCAAACGTGGGCCTTATCATGTTAAATGGACCGATTCTACTTCAAGTTTATGAGAAAAAAAACGCTGTGAAGTCAAATTATCATAAGAGAGGGTCTTATTTGACAGGTATGAAGTTACTAGATCTGTTTTCACGTCAGGCCATGAGATCTGTAGCTGTCACTTTTGATAGATATTATCAATACCTATAAAAATAACAGGTGACCTGGTGGTCTAGTGGTAAGGTGTCAGACCTCTGTACTGAGGGTCCGGGGTTCAATCCTCGGTCCCGACATTGATTGCCAAACCCTTCCGTCAACTCTGACAAGACGTGTATTAATCACAACTTGTAAATGTGAGGAATGCCAGGCCTCCACCGTGGTTCAGATTCCACGTTAATACAATCACCCTACCATTGCACATTAGCGTAAGTGCGTATAACCCGAACGGGTAGTAAGACGCGGTGATGATAATAATAATTCCTAATAATAATATAAAAATAGCACAAAGAATATAGAAAAATGTTTTCAATTTAAGCCGCAAAAAATGTGTTGGCATTTTCTAAAAGGCCCTTCCTATTTAAAAAAAATTGGACTTAGGTAAATAGCTTGCATTAACCGAGGTTCTGAAGTCTTGGATTCGGTTCATGGCTGCCAGAGTGGCTCCATGTTAATTTAATGACTATTGAAGAAATCATGCCGCAATGAGTGAGGTGCACCCCTTTAAATGGCAGCATTCCTGCAACCAGCACCCATCGGTAGAGCAACTCGCAATCTGAGTGCTCCGGGTTTGAACTCCGATAAGGGCTTTAAATGTATATTGTAAAATTGAGTATGTACCCCTTTTACTAGGTAATTAAAGGTATGTAATTTAATGAAGTTTGCTGAATTGAAATACGTAATTTAAGATAAGCCACTTATCTATTGTAGAGGAATTGAAAATTCTTGGGTAAAGACCATTCGTCATAGGAGTGGTGGCAACTGACCGCTAGCAGAAGATGTAAAAACAGTTAAAAGAAAAACATGATTAAACACATTTATTTATTTATTTTTGCTGTGAATGTTATGAATACCAAAAGTGACCATATGGACTGGAGAGTAGATATGGTCACTTTTGCGAGCTGTCTGTCACCTTCACTCTTACCGTAGGTGGGCACGCGGTATGTACGGCCAACACATTTAGTCCGGGTTACTAGTGATATGTGGGATAAGATTCGAATCCAAACAGGGTGTACTGAGGTGTTTATTTTCTTAAATAATTTCCCACTCTCCTTCCACGCAAGTTAGGATAAAAATATGTCCTCTAAATTCTACCTTTCTCATCCCTACCATGTTAACGCGAGGTGATAATACAATTATGCGTTTCTGCCAAACGGGTAGTGAAGCATGCCGGAAAGAAAATGCCGGCCGCCATATTAAAGCACAGGTAACGTAACATACAAAAAGTTACACCCTTATAATAAATGTAAGTAGTAGAAAATGGAGATCATCCAAGAAAACCTGTTGTGAATGGACTTGGCAAAAAGTTGTTCAGATTCTCATCTAGTATTTTATTACGCCACGTCTTATCACTACCAATCCCACCTAACTGCATAGTTACATTAATGGGGTAAGGAAGAGAAAAGGAGAATTTAAAGGAAACGTACAAACGGGCGTATTACAGTTGGGCCACGTATACCTGTTATGACCTGCGTTTAAAAGGGTATCATAAAGGCTCATTTATACGATGCCTTTTTTCCGTGCAACACTGCATGCAGCATTGCATTCTACTCCTGGTTGCCTCCAGTATTTAGAAGGCATATTTCTCAGGCATGCATCTTCTTGTTTACACGTCGAAAAACCTTTCAGTTTGCAATATTGTCCGCTGAGGAATTGTTTGCCGGAGTTTTTGCTACTTTTATATTAATTTCAAAAATTAAAAAGCGAAAACAAAAGTTTTGGATGAGTGAATTTTTGAAACGCCAACGAGAGGTGGACATTTTGAAAGAAGTTCGTCTAAACAATGAGTTACTATTCAAAAACTTCAATCGAATGTCATCAGGAGATTTTAAATTTCTGTTACAAGTAATGTTACTATTGTATTGATAATCTAGAAAACTTATATTTACCTCTAGTTAAAACAACTAGCAACTTTGCAATGTGAATCAATAATATTTGCAAGTAAAAGGCAGAATGATACCCACTTGAAGTGGGAAGCACGTGCGTCTGCTTGACTTTCAACTTTTCTGAGGAAAGGGGCATGCGACAGCGCATGCGTCTATTTGCCTTTACAAGCGTGACTCTAAACGCAAGGAAAAAGGCATCGTCTAAATGCGCCTTTGATCCCACATTACAGTTGATCCACGAGTTACTTCTTAGGAATTGTAAACAAGACGCACTAGTGTACACTAACTTGGTCACGGCTGTTGTGGCGCTATATTTAGGATGGTTGTAAATCTTTTCTAAGGTTGAGCGAATAACAGCAAGTGATGGATAGTAAGCCACAAAAAATGCTAAGCTGATCTAACCTATTATGAAAATTGAAAAGATGAGAGTAGATCCTCACTAAAACAAGTATAATAACTTTGGCTATTTGATTCTTATAAAAATAATCTAACCTAGCCTAGCCTAGTCTAGTTTAACCTAACCTAAACAAGCCTAACCTAATATTAGGCAAAAAGATTGGTGGGGCCGAATTTATATCTACCCACAGGTCTATTAACTGTTATAGTCCTCCTGGTCAGTGATGGTGGCCCAACTAAGCTATGAATATTTGGAACAGGGAGTCCGTGGACCAACTGTTATGTGCCGGTACAAACATTGCGTGGAGTAAAGAGCTGTAAATTATTTAGGGGGGTGAGGGAGGAAACTTCACTACACCAGGTCGGGATTCGAAACTCGACCTCTCCAGCACCAGCAAACCAAAATCTAATATACCGACCAGCGCCTTTGTACGTGTTACCGATCCGAATCTCTGGTTATAATGTAAGGACTATTAGATATACTTGGTTCGCCATCGGCAGAACATCTTTTTTATGTGTTCGTGCGCCAAGCCACACGTTCTGGAGGTATATATTCCAATGGATTATATATATTTTAACGGATGTAAAATAATTAGAGTAACCTTTTTTAAAGGTTGGCTACTTAATTTTTTAAATCAGCATAGCTTCTAGAATTTGTTTTAAAATTTTATTTGGGGTATTTAACGTACACTTTCTGAGCCTACTGATTATTTCAGCACACGACTTCTAGGCTGAGTACTGACAAATCTAGAACGGACCCAAATTTCGCAAATGATCCATTTTTCAGCCATGCCTAGAAACAAGCCCAGGACCCTTAACTTAGCAGGAAATTACGCTACTGACTTGAGCTAAGATGTCTGATTTAGCTTCTAGAAGTTTCTGTCAATCGCGTACCACCCATTACAAAATAAATATAACCGTGGCTGATTTTAGTGATATTTCTTAACTAACTTGTTGGCAAAAGTCCGTTTGAATTTTTATAATTATCTTGCATTGTTAGAAGATCCTGTGTTTTATTCAGCTCAAAGTAAGGTTGCTAATGCAATAAAGTTTTGTCACGAACAAACCATCATCAGCATCTCAGCAAACTGACACAGTCAGCGCCAAGTCATTTCTCGTGTCCGATTGTGTTTATCAGCATTCAACATTTTGTAAACTACAGGTCTAGGAGACATTGGTTCGATTCAGAATGATACTGACAAAGACAGTAGCTCACCAAAAATCTACTTGAGGTGTGGGACGCTAAGGTGTGGGGCTAAGGAGGTCACACAATGTATTAAAGCTACCATTTTAGTGCTTTTTTGCTTTTGGGGTACTTTTAATTACCATAACGGTAAAACCTCTTGAATATAATGTCGTAAGAAGGTCTTAAAATTTATCCTCGAACCCTTTTTAGATGCATTTGGCACATTTTCATTTATTTATATTATATTTCAAATAATTTGGGCTTTTATCAAAATTATTTACTTTATTGGAGAGGACAAGTACCCTGCTTGCCCTCCTTTGGGTGCGGATATATTTTTTATTTGTTTAACAGTCCATCCTGCTATTAAATTAATTAATACATATCCATCCGCTAAGGTTGAGTGTGTCAAACTAGTTTGTAGGTCAGATGGTCTAAGTCTTTAAAAAGTACGCGTAAAATATCCCAATAAATAACATTTTGTACGAAAAGAATAAAGTGAGAGTTTTTGAATAAAAAATTGCTGAGAAAGATATATCTTTCTTATATTTAGGCCTTAAGAGGGATGAATAAATAAGAGAATGGAGAAAGCTACATCTAGGCCTAATGAAGAATTTTCGGCTTATATGCATCCCCAAACATATTATGCGTAATCAAGGGTTGTAGCCTGAGGTGGGGGTGGTATTGTAGCGCGCCAGGTTAGTTGGAGGTGACTCAGGATAGGGGTGAATGGCGAGCCTACATTCTGGCGGCCATGAACTTGAGTTTCTAAAGTTACCTACTTTTTTTAATCACTGCGTCTTATTTACCCGTTCGGGTTACACGCATATCTATAGTAATTACGCTGATGTGTTAAGTATAAGGAAGGTTAAATTTTAAGAAAGTGTACCCGCATTTGCGTGGAGAGTGAGAGTGGGAAAACATTTAGGAAAAACCTCCCCCAGTACACATGACCAAAATTCAAACCTTGATCTCTCCGTCATCGGAAGCTAGTCTATTGCGTGAGTGACGCCTTAGACCATACGGCCACCAAAGCAGGTAGTTACTTATTGACATAAAGTAATATGTAATTTAATAAGTACGGGGAGCCGAAGTGGATCGCATGAATTGACGTATGAATATATGAAAACTTTTTTGCACCGCGTTTTATTACCCGTTCGGGTTGTACGCATATGTACTAATTACGCTGATGTGTTAAGGATAAGGAAGGTTAAATTTTAAGGACGTGTACATGCATTTGCGTGGAGGGAGAGTGAAAACCATTTAGGGAAAACCACCCTCAATACACCATAATGTAAGTACGGTAGGCCCCTTACGCTAATGGTTTTTTAGGCTGAGGAGGTTATTTATGTATTAAGTGTTCCCACATTTGCGTGGAGGAAAAGTTGTAAATCATTTTGGGAAAAAATCTTCAGTACACCCGACCGAGATTTGAGCTTCGATCTCCCCGTCATCGGCAGTCTAGTTTACTCCAAGAGTAACGCCTTAATCCATGCTGCCACCGAAGCGGGTAAAATAGTTTTAACTAAGTAACTTTTGTAAATGTAAAAAAGTTTATTCCTTTCAGAAATAGATTGTAGCCATCAACGACTTGCATTATATCCTAATTTACTGATCTAGACTAATAAAACAAGATGTGGAGAGTGAATTTTAAAGAAATGCGTTAGCACTTTCACGGAGAAAAAAAATCAAGAAATGCACCAGCGCTTTCATGGAGAAAGAATCAAGAATGCGTCAGCACTTTCATGGAGAAATTATAATTTAAAAAAAGCTTTGCGGTAAAATTATAAACAGTCACCAAAAAAACCAATCTCGGTCCATCTTAGGTCAGGGTCAGGATAATTCTGTCAGTTTATTCACGTGATTAGCATAGCATTCCAGGTTATGAGTCAATCTAATATCCGTTGACTGCTAAAAAACACACACATAATTTAAACTTTAATTTACCACGCACACATTTTAACACACTATAAGTTAACTTCTTTAGTCACAATGCGGAAACGAATCAGGATTTATCCAGTTAAAAGTTGATTTGCCCACACTCTGAACTAAAATAATGTTTCTAAATATATATTTGAAAAAACTTCAACTCCTTATGTTTTCATTACTTTGTTTACAAGCTTGGAACGCGAGCGAGCTCGACACCTTAACTCAGCTGTTAGCGCGTCTGTCTACTAAGCTAGGGGGTCCCAATTTTGACTTCCGGCAAGGGCTAAAAGAATTAATTTGTGAAATTTGAGCTTGCCCTTTCCTTTAAAGATGAATTTTAACATCTGGCCAATAGGATGTTATGACAGTTTGTAGGCAGACTTCGAACCAAAGCTATTCAGAGGTGATAGCAGATCAGCTTTCCCCATCATGTTGATAATACTATAAGTGTAACGATTTTTCATTTTTTTAGTCATAATAAATAAGCTTCATTGCTTAATTTCTTAGAAGCAGTAATTACGTGGTGTTTGGAAATTGTGTTATATTTTGACGTGTGCTTTTACTAGCGATCAAACTATCGTATGTTGAATATAGTTATTATTAGTATCTAAAAGGTATTGCCACAATATTTTTTAAATGTATGTTCAACCTAACTTGTATTCTGTACTCCATAGACACAAACGAATTATCGAACAATACATTTAATACACCTATTGACACCAGTTTGTATAGAACTAAAATTATTTAGATCAATATGAATCGTTTGAATTGCTCCATTTAGATTATTAAAAAATAGGAATACGAGGGTTTAAAACCTTACTGTCATTGATATTTGTAAATTATTATATTAGATCCTTCAGTTCTGCCACAACAGTTTATTTCATATTATTTTTAAATGTCTGCGCCTCGAATGAATCGACATGTAGTTTAAGCATAAAATTAGAAAATTATTTTGTTAACATTGTTGACAAACAAAACCAGTTTAACAATAATCACTGAAGTTCCACTTACCCAATTATGTAGAGAACAAATGAATCTAAGTAAAATTGGTCTAGACGTCACGAGAGGTTCATGAGGCGAAGATTATTTTTAAATACTTTGTTGTGCATCCACTGTCACAACAATCACTACTTTATTTTGAAGGTAAAAATCACCATAATGCTTAACACTTCAAATTCACATTCAAAAAAATAACACTCTTTAACCGTTACATATGTGATAACAAACAAAAACAAAAGATTTTGAAACTTTGCACACAAAATTAAAACAATGTCACTATTATATGGTATAATTATTTGAAAACATTTGTCTAGGGTGCACAGCAATGCCTTATTTTGTTTGTTATTCAGGAGCGCGGGTTTTTCTAGCTGTCATGGGGGAGACGCATGCTAGGACTAAACTGCGCGCGCAGCCTCACCACGCTCCAGCAGCCAGTTTGGCGGGTTGAAGAATGTACCACTGCGAGCGTTAGTGTATAGTACAGAGCTTTAGAATGGAATCGTACCCGGAAGAAACAAAAAGGCTGAGATAGAGAGATAGTAAATTTTCTAAGTCACGTTTTATTCTTACTCAGCGGCGTAACCTGGCTGGGGGGTGGGGGTGGAAGAGAGTTTGGGGTTTTAACCCCGCTCCCCCCATTGATTTGAAAATAATAGAAAAAATATAACCTTTTTTAAAAAAAACGGCTCGTTATTAATAGCCACTCAATTTATTCATAATATAATGCGGCATTGTGAATTGTTAAGTGTTTTAGTAGGGTAAAAAAATAAATAATTTGGGAAGATACTGACGCACCATCATCAGCAGTAAAGCTTCAGTCTACCATACAAAATTAGTCACACCGAAATGGAGTTTTCAGCTATTTACGAATCAGCTAAAACACTTGCTGAATTGTTTGGCTCAAGTCTTGTCACACCAAGACTGTCTATCTACCAGACAAACACAGAAGTATAATGTAAAAGTAGACTCCGTTGAGACTTACTTCAAAGTTGCAATTTTTTTCCCCGTTTTTGGATCATTTTGCGAGTCAATTAAAAACTCGTTTCTTGAAGCATCAAGAAGTGCTTGGCAGTTTTATGTGCCTGATGCCAACAGAGGAATCGGCTATAACTGAAGTAGAGAAGGAACAGATGAAAAGCTGGTTGCTTTTTACTGGCAAGATTTACAATGTGGTGATATGGCATAAATTGGTGAACTTTACATGTGGCACGAAAGAGTGAATGGATTGAAAATAAGTTCAATAAAGGCTATTAACTATTATGTTGCCTGCAATGAAGAAATATTCCCATTGATCAGTACTCTGTTGAAAATCTTAATTACCTTTCCAGTGCCGATAAGCACAGTGAAAAATCGTTCTCAACTCTTCGGAGATTGAAAACTTACTTGAGAAATACAACAGGGCAGCAAAGGCTGAATGGCCTAGCGATGTTAAATATACATCGAGAAATAAGCATTTCTCCGGACGAAGTTCTAGATGAACTGGCAAAATCACCTTGTCGATTGGGATTCAGACTAAATTAATGTTGTAATTGGACACTGTCCTTAAATTAGTTTGCTGTTAAACCAAATACAATGTTTCTTTCGTATTCTACAATAAAACAAAATTGTTTTAAATGAACTTGTATTGTGTTAGTTTAATCCTGTTTCGGGGTTTTAGTTTTAACTAAATTTCAATTCTAATGATTATTTATTATAATCGTGAATCGTCACTTAGGCACTCAAAATGTGAAAAGTATGGGCGAGGCATGTTGCTTTTAAGGTCTTGCAGATATATTTTGGAGGTATTTCCTTTAGATCATTTGGTTACGATGACATACTACATCATTCCAAAAAAAAAATTTACTTATAAATCAAAGAGTGTGACTAAAATTTGCTAGATGTAAAATGCTTAATAATTGTATCAATATACTACGGCAAAAATTAGTTCATGTATTACTTTTTTACAACATAAAAATTCAAAAATTTCTCAGGAGAAGGACTTGTAGTCCACTACCTCCTTTCTACTGTTGTAGAATCCATACCTCTCTGGGATGACACCCTCCCTCTAGTCATCAATCCTAGTTACGCCTATGTTCTTACTTACCTTTTATTGTTTCTTCTTTTTCTGTAACCTAGGTATTGAAGGCATTCGATTTTGTGTGTAAGTATTTACTTGTCGAAGATAGTCTTTAGTAAAATTGACCTAACAACAATCTCAATGTAGATTAAAATATATTGAACTTGAAGAGACACGCAGGTTCTGTAAGGGAAGACGTCCCGGAATTTTTCAAAATGTTAGATACTTATAAGTTATTTGGGGGTTGTTATTTTACTAACATTACTCATTGGGGGAGAGGAGGAAAGGAGAAGTTTAAAATTAATTTGACTTTTTTTTTTAACGCTCAAATTTATTTTAAACGACTTTACAAGTCAAAAGCCAACTTATGCTAAAAACACATAGCATAGCATTTATTACCCAAATAAAAAAAAACATAAGAGCAAAAATAAATATTTTATTAAAATTGTTGCGAAAATACGGGATTTTTTTATGCACTCAATCCTGTTGTCTGAGGATAAAGAAAACACGATGCAAAACGAGATATTTGGCTTTCCTACTATCCACTTGTTTTGAAAGAAGACTGGTGCGTTATTCCACGTACGTGTACTAAAATGTTTGACAACTCTGTTCTTCCACGCGATGAATTTTCTATCGCCAGTTTAAAACAATTTTTTTTTTAGCACCGCGTCTTACTACCCATTCGGGTTATACATTTATGTACTATTATGCTAATGGTTATATGGATTAGGAAGGTTATATTTAGAGGAAGTGTACCCGCATTTGCGTGGAGAGTGTAAAACAATTTTGGGGTAACTTCCCTCAGTACATCCGATTGAGATTCGAACCTAGATCTACTCATTATCGGCAGTATAATCTACTGCAAGAGTAGCGCCTTTGACCATGTGGCCACTGAAGCGGGTTTTAAACAAGTTGATAAAGAGTTTCATCCCATGAAGAACATTGACAACATGACTTGTTTTGAACTCAACTATTTGGTGTTTTTTTTGTCTCCGTCACTTAGTAGTTAAAAGCTGTCGATCACATGCCCAAGGGACACTCGTTCGATTTCGGGTGGAGGTAATGAGAATGTTTAGTTCTATCTCTAAAACACACTCTCTTATAACTTAGGACTACTGAACCAATACACATTATTTTACTGGATTCAGAATGAAGATCTGTAGAATCGCCACGCAAGTGGAGAGCCTGATAAATGAAGTTGACCAGTCAAATTTCGATATTTCTTCAGTCGGATGTTTATTTTATAGTCTTGAACAATTGAGGGATTCATAAAAAAAAGGTAATGGAGTGGTAGACAGATCGACCCTAGACTGTACATTCGAAATGATGCCATGTCAGTCCTTATTCATGACTAAGAGGTAGACTGGTCTATCAAAGGATTGAGGGAGGGGGGTGGGGGGGGGGGCTGGTTTCGATTCAGGATGGTTCTGAAGAGGATATTTACAATTTGTGTATGTGTTGGTCCTGTCATACAAATAATCTAGACGCTAAGACTAGCTAGACCTTGTGTGGGAGTTAGTTTATTAGTACTGTATACTAACATAGGGTCATGGTATTGTGTACTGATATCATGCCATGGTTGTGTATACAAATAGTGTGTCCTGGTACTGTATACTATATAGTGCCCTGGCACTGTTGTGTCCTTTTACTGTATACTAATGTGTATAATAAGTGCGTCCTGTTACTGATGTGTCCTGGGACTGTACACTAATATAGGATCCTGGCACTGTTGTGTTCTGGTACTCAACTAACTTTCAATCCTGGCAATGTATACTAATATATCGAGTCCTGGTACTGTATAGTTATAGTGTGGCCTGATACTATGCACTAACATCGTGTCTTAGTACCAAGCGCTGGTACTGTATATTAACATTGTGTTCTAGTATTATCCCTATAACTGTAGACTAACACCGTGTCCTGATATCAAGCCCTTGTACTGTATATTAACACCATGTTCCAGTGCCTAGCCATGGTACTGTAGACTAACACAGTATCCTAGAACCTAGCCCTGGTACTGTAGACTAACACCTCGTCCTAGTACAAAGCCCTGGTAATGCACACTAATATCGAGTTCTGGTACTGTATACTAACACCGTGTTCTGGTACTGTACACTAATGTCGAGTTCTGGTACTGTAGACTAAAACCGTGTCCTGATACCAAGCTCTGGTACTGTATACTAACATCGAGTTCTGGTATTGTATACTGTGTCCTAGTACCAGGTCCTTGTACTGTATACTAATATCGAGTTCTTGTGTTGTATACTAACACCGTGTCCTGATACCAAGCCTTGGTACTGTATACTAACATCGAGTTCTGGTATTATTTACTAACACTGTGTCCTAGTACCAGGCCCTTATACTGTATACTAATATCGAGTTCTGGTACTGTATACTAACACCGTGTCCTGATACTAAGCCCTGGTACTGTATACTAACATCGAGATCTGGTATTATTTACTAACACTGTGTCCTAGTACCAGGCCCTTATACTGTATACTAATATCGAGTTCTGGTGCTGTATACTAACACCGTGTCCCTATACCAAGTCCTAGTACTAGCATCGTGTCCTAGTATCCCAATACTGTTCTGTACCATGTCTACGTGAAAACACACCGCGAGAGGCCGTTAGCCAGCCGGGCAAGCAGAGCACTGGAGTACAGACCGAGCAGTTCGCGAGGCCACAACGTTCCCTGGGGCTAAACTACATTCCCGCACAAGGTTCCTACAAAGCGAGGAGATAACGGGACTGCACCGGCTACTCAATCAAATATTGGATAGAAGTCTTTAAAAGTTTCTACTTGTACTTTGTGGTGATGTTTTTATAGGTGCTTGGCAAGTAGCTTCTGGGACTTTACTTGAGCTTAGTCCATAAATAATAATACTTAGTTCAGGATAATTAGTGTCAGTGGTACTATCAATGCAAGACAACCCCACCCCAAATAAGGTTTATAAGTGAGTCAACCTAGGTGATCTTGGGGTAAAGTGCTCACCTCAGGACCCGATGTTTGGGGTTCAAATTCAGCAAGAGTCGACAGATTTTTCTTGAAAGATAAAAATCGTAGAAATTCTTGTGTGATGATATAATCAGTCGGTTCAGAAAGTGCACGTTAAATACCTCAAATAAATAAAATTAAATAAAAATCTTAATTAAAACGTTATCCAAATGAAGAACTAAAATATAGAGCATTGAAACCGAGTCAAATTCATAAGCTACATTTTAAGACCAGGTTTGCAACTTAATATTCAAAGTGTTATGGATATTAAAATTCACTTAAAATTCCCAATCGTGAATAGCACAAAAGTGAAAATCTTCAATACATAATTGGTCAAAGTCAAATAAAATGTTAACTATCATTGTCTTATTTGGGTTACTGTTCAAACAATATCAAATTAAAGGTACTTATGAGGAAAGAAATAACTATTAGCCGCCATTCTCAGTACCTAATATTTTTTAAAGGCCGTCCTTATTCACCACAAAAAAAAAAACTATAAATTTTTTCTAGAGACAATAAATAATCATACATTTTCTTTTTAATCCAGTGGTAAGGTGGCGGTGTCCCCCTAAACCTCTCTATCTAGTAATTTTATTTGGGCTGCAGCCTTGATTGTTTCCATATTCTCCTACGTAAATTTCTGGGTGTGCATTGCTTATTTTCCTTAGAATATTCTAATCTAATTTAGACTACTATGTTATTAGAGTGACATCCAATTCCCTCACACCTCAACAGTTTTGGAACCAAGGGTGTAGAAAGGGAGAAGGGTGTTTGGACCTCCCTGCTGGATTGTTATTGGTTCCATACAGTAATCCCCGCATTACATAAATGTATGCCATAAGTTTTGAAATTTAATGAAAATTCTGTGTACTAATATTCTTGTGGGGGTATTCTTACTCGAGGTTGGTGACAATATAACACATTATTTACATACATGCATTTTGGATATTGTTAACTTTTTAGTTCTTGCACTTTTATGTTTAAAAAATACATTCGTTTATAAACGTTCCACATCAGTATAGGCCCGTATTGCAGTTTTTTTTAATGAAGCTACAATTAAGGTGCAGTACTACATATTACATATTTATAAATTCGACTTATGCAAAATGCGAGTTACTTAATGGACCCAAAAACATAACCCTTACGTAAGTCGGGGGTTTACTGTATATGTATACAAACTCGTTTGGCTAAAGGTATAGTAAACTTTTCAAGTGCCCCCCCCCCCAACCCCAGAAAAATTAGCCTTCTACGCCTTTGTTTGGAACTAAGTTACATAAAAATGGATTCACTGACCTGACCAGTTTGTCCTCGAACCAAAGTGTCAGGGTGTCATAAAACTATTTTTTAAAAAAAAGGTCTCTCAAATAAAAATTTTAAGACCTAGATTTCAAATAACAATTTTAAGAAATTTGGTGAAAGGAATTATTAAAAAAAAAGTGTTGCTGGGAGAGTAACCAAATCGCCAAATAAAAACAAAATTGTTTTGGTTTCCATCTTTAGTTTTTACAACTGAATATCAAATTAATGGCACATCACCTTTTGTTCATACCAGGAACACATAACGTATTGAAAGGTTTGCAGCCTTACCTTGACAGATTACTCTATGACCTTATCTTTTAGTGGAATGGTGTTAAGTTGGGAGTGTAAGGAGCATTATAAAAGGTCAGTGTTTTTGCAGTTTTTATAGCAAAACTTTTTTTTGGCTAAAATAAATCAAATATATTGCCAGTAGAAACATAAAGAGTTTAATTTTCTTAAAATGGCGATGAAAGTTTTTGAATATCTGTCAAGGGTGTTCTAAAATTTAATGAAAACTTTCTCTCTTCATTTGTAAGTTTATTATCAAATGCTAAAATACTTATGACAATCAAACACCTTAGCTCAATCGGTTACGTGTCTGCCTACTGAACAAAGGGTTCCAGGTTCAATTCCCGGCATTACTAAAAAATTTAGCATGGATGAAATGTGGGTTTCTCTTTCACAGTGATAAATTAACGGGTGGGGACTGGATGTTGTGCCTGTCCTAGTCTTAAGTTAGGCTATAAGGTGGTATATGAAGCTGCGACAGGCCTAGCAAGGCGGTAGAGGAAAATATGACTTGAATAAAAAACTGACTCGGACCACGGCTGGAAACAATAATGGAAGTAAAATATGCTTATGATGGATATTTCAAAACAGTTAATATCGCCACATAAAGAAAATTAAACTTTATGTTTCTAGTCTAGATATATTTATTTTGTCCAAAATAATGTTTTGTTATAAAAACTACAAAAACACCTTTTATCTTGTCCACTAAACTCTTTCTACTTTAAGCTTGATACCCTACAGAGTAAACGAATGATACGCCTCTAGGGTGATTTTAGTTGGAAGAACAGTTTATAAAAAAATACAATTTTTTAGTCAACATTGCTAACATTTTACTATATTGTTATTATTTGTAGGTATTGTTAATATTTATCAAAAGTGACAGTTGCAAATAACATGACTTGATGTATGAATATATTAAAATTATTTTAATAACTACCAGCAACTGTTCTTCCTACCAAAATCAGGTTATACCTCCACTCTAAATTAAACTTTCATTCACTCTTACTGTGGATTTACACGTTCACTGAAAGACACGCACAGGTCAGATATGGGATCAAATGACAAGCTCTAAACCAATCACAATATTTCCACCTCATTGGTACTATCTGTTCTGCTTAAGTTCAACTCATCTCTAAAGTACATTCATCACCCGAGTTTACTTGGATGACAGCTCAAAAAGTTACTAGAAATAGTCCCTAATGTATCACTACGCCAACAGCTGACTCGTCATTTTGGATAGCTTTAATGAAAACATATGGTAATGCATGAATGTTATATTTAACCCAATATTATTTACATTTATCTGAGGTCAGGCACCAAGCTTATTTATCGGTTTATTCAACTTAAAAAAATGTGTGTGTCCGTACACACACACACATATATATATATGTACTTTCACAAAAGGGCTAACCAATATTGCTTTAAAATGACTAATGACAAATTTAAACCATGTGACTGATCATGATGCAAAACTGTCTTTACAATGGTGCACCCACGCAATGGATAAAACTATTTTATTCGGTTAAATATTTAGATACACAATAAAATAACTATAAAATATTTACATATAATAAAAAAGACAAGTATTTTATCTTTTCGAAGTAAATACGATGCCTGTATTAAAAAGTATTAATGCATGCACTACAATACAGGTTATTGATAACATTCCAAAACGCAGAATAAGTACTTTAAATTATGTTTAAAATATTGTTTCAGATTGGATGAAAATAAATTATTAAAGTAATGAAATAGTGTGAGAAAACTTAAGTTAACATTCTTTTTAGATGTAAAATATAAAATGTAGTCAAAAAAAACTTATTTATAACAAACCTGTGATATTGTACAAGTGTTGGCAACCCAAAACTTAAACTTATGATTTTTCAAGTGTCATTCGGGTAAAAAGCTATGGTGAAAATACTGTACTTCGTCCACTCTGCCCGAGATCTTCGGCACTGGAGTACCAATCAAATCTCAGTGCATGCACATTTGACATTGAATGCACTGTACAGCCAGAAGCAAGCACAGTTTTGTTGGCTTTTGTTAGGAGATTTGAAATAACCCATTAATAAAAAGCGTGTCCCATTAGTATCATGCCGATACCACAAACAAATAGTAAGATGTAGTAAACAAATTTAAAAAATATATATATTTTCAATGTAGATTACAAATTTAAAAAAGTAAGAAAATAAATTCTAAATTGTTCTTATCTTGTTTATATACTGTATTTAATATCAATATGTTATTAAACAACCCTGCTAGTTTAATTTACTTTTCCTTTTCGAATATGTAGCTTCAACTTTTTTCAGTGTGTAGTTTTATGTTTTATCTTTTTATTATTATGAAAAAGGAGTATTTTGGAAAATTTAAAATAATGTGTAATTAAGAAGTTGGAACTGCTGTATTCAGATATTTAATTTTTTAAAGCTTGAATAATTTATTTATTTTTATCAAATTTGACTCGTATCCCAATGGATTTCAAACTTGTTTCAAATTTACCATTTGTTGAGTCTAAAGCCTTCTTATTTATAGTGCCATAATCACTTTTATTCCTGTGAATTTATAACTAGTTTTAACAAAATCAAGGTGATTTGTTTGGTGAATAATTTCTATAGTAACTTTGTATTATTTAAACAATATAGTAACCTTGTATTATTTAAGCAATAATTGATACTTATTTTTATGTCCATAAGAGAAGTAAAACAAATGTAAGAAACATGTTATCTTCTGGAATATATTTATTTACACTTGGAACTTTGAGTGAGCATTTCTGTAGTTTCTTAAAATGCTGGTACAATACATTACAGATAAAAAAAAATGTTGATTAACAATTAATCTACCCTTTCATTCCACAATGAGTGAAAAATAAAATAACTTACCTGATATGCTTATAATTATTGTTTGTTTTGGAATGAATGCATTTTTTTTATCATTACCATAAAAATATAGACACATGACTAATACTACAATAAAATACTTCCAACTCAATAAGTTAACATGTATTCTGGTAGCAACCATATTAAACTAAATCAGACCATGATGGATGAATTATAAAAAATTCAAATAGAAGTTTTCACACATCTTGTCGCAATAATGTCCAATTGCAGAAGCTTAAGAACTAAAAATGTTTTTCTTCTGAACATAAATACCTTCAAATATAAATGTGTTTATATATATATATATATATATATACTATTAATGAATAACATGGAAGATAACACCCAGCTCGAGAACAGACCACAAGATTATACAAATTATATAAGTAATCAGTACAAAATAGTAACTATAAATTATCATAGGAAACAAAATGCCATATACATAGTATATACACGTGAAAATGTATGTAAAGGTTAACATTACATAGGAACTCTGTAAAAAAAAACTATTATAATAAATACTTGTGTATTATTAAAATGAGGCCAGCAGGTACGGACGGTAATGTTTACGTACAACTGGTCTTGTTCAAAGCTGGTTAAGAAACTTCCAATAAGTCTGTCCTTTCTTAATTCAGTCTTACGTAGAGTTAACACCTCTACTAAAGCTCCGTTAAAAACGTTTGTCAGTTCACATATACAGGTTAACGCACCATGTCACTGTTCTAAGGCAGACACTAAAAGGTGCTGGTTGAAACGAAGTCGCTTTGGTGCGACCAACCCACAGAGACAGATCTATGGTGGCACCAGAACTGCATGTCAACACTCTGTCGTCTTCATAAGTATAATCGGATTAGCAGGGGCAGCAGCGCCACTACCGTTGTTGCTGATCCAACCATTGGGTGCAGTGGGTGTGGTTACTGCGCTGCCATTACCCATCTTACTGGGCTGGCTCTGTGTAGCAGACATGCTGTGGTAGTGTGGGTTGAGCTGGGTGGGAGGAACTGGTGTGTCGTCTTCTTCCTCTTGATCCAGTTCATCTTCATCCGCGTCAGAACCCCCCAAAGAGAAATCCTCAATGTCATGTGTCATACGTAGAGGGGTGGAAGGGTCATCACTTGTTGGAGCCATTGTTATTGCATATTGTGTACGCACCTAAAAACAATTTGAAAGGTTCCATATTGTTGAAGATACATCAACTACTGGAATTAAATCTCTTATCAATTAAGTTAATTTTAATGAAAACATTAAATAAAATGATTGGTTTGAATAATTTCACTGAATAAATTAATAACTTGAATTTACCCCCAAATAAAATATAAATTAGCTAAATTACAGTATGAACCAGGCGAGAAAAAAATGAAATGTCTCATTAATGCTGTTTGTTAAAATTTAAGGAATAAAACATTTATGTTTTTATCAATGTATGAAAAGAGCAATGTTGCATAAGAAAGAATAGTTTTATTTTTAATTTTCATTTAAAATTTTGATATTTCAAGGTTACAAAATAATTTATTAAGACTATTCAAATACAATTTTGTCTAAAGAAGGTTTGTAAAAAAAATTGAGCTTGAATATTTCATTATTTAATTCAAATCAATTTTTAATGACTTACATGAGGAAATTTAACACCATTCGACTAAAGCAGATTACAATGTTATTGTTTTTATTTGTCAATCCTTGTGATGTATTACCTCCTGCCCTGCTGTGCTGTGGTAGAAGGACACTTGTGCGAAGTTGCTCGAAATGTCTGTGAGCAACTGACTAACAAGCTCCATGAAGGGTGGCCGCAGTGTGGTCTTGTGCTGCCAGCACTGTCTCATGAGCTCATAGAGCTTGTCTGGGCAATTCTCAGGGCGCTCCATAACACCCCCTTCAATCACGTATCTTAACACCTGGTCGTTTGACAGTCCCTGCAAATTTTATTTATTATTTTTAATAGTCATAAAAAGAAACCAAGTTGTGTTGACAAGTGGCATTTTAAAAATATAAACTAATTAAGACCATTGAATGATAGCTAAAAAGAAAAATTTGGATTGCAGCTTTCTCCTATAGATTCTTCTGTTTGAAAAAGAGAAGGAAGATTTTCTTTGGGAGTTAAATAAAGATGTGCATTTAAATTGATTGACATTGCCAAATTTTTTTAAATCATATTTATATGGCGTGCATATTGACCTGAAAATAAGCCGCCCCCGATTATAAGCTGCATCTTAAAATTACTATCACTTTGAAAGAGGAAAAATACTTATTTCTGAAAATTAATCCTTTGGCTTTTTAATGTTCATATTATTTACATGTTTTATTACCAAGATTTTTAATATTTTGTTATAACTACTAAGTCTTAATCATTCACTGTGAGATACTTCGTCACCTGAGAATGCAGGTGTACTATGTCCAATTTTACACTTTTGTTTAAAAGAGCATAGAAGTTTGACCTTGTGTATAAAACCAATATTACTAGATGACAATTCGAGTTGTATCTTCTTAAGTCATTATATAGTAGTCTCAATTTCACCGTAGGTGAACCATATGCATTTTAAAGAGACGTAAACACCAAATATTTCAAATTTAACACTTTTGGAGATATAACACTTGCCTTCTCAGGTGACAACTTTAATCACTATCTATAATGTTATTTTTTAATACAGCAATTTCACTCTGACATCAAAAGTGAAGTAATTAGGCTATTAAAAGAGCTTTTCTTCATTCCTAGATACAATTATTGTATAAATTATTTTTTCATATTATATGATATGTAAAATTAAGTTGAAATTCAAGTAATATTTTTATCGTAAAAAAAAATTTTTGAATTTTTTTTTAGTCATGTAACTAACAGACTGCGACAAAAAGTCTTTAGAAGTAGCAGCTATTTTAGACTTTTGAATATTTCATTCTCACAGCCATTTTGGCTTAGAGTACATTCTTATTATTTGAGTCAAGGTCAATGTATATTATCTCTTTTAGTGCCACACCTGTTCCAGAAAAAATCAGGTAAAGCGAAAACTAGTGCAAATCTGGAGAGCCGGCCTAATCGACTCTGGCACTTTTAGCGATAGAGCTGTTGTGGAGATTACATACTATTTCGATATTTATCGAAATACAGTCAAATCTCGATTCTACAACCCCGGGAATAACGTCCCTCTCGAAGTAACGACCCTTTTTTAAGGAACCTTGAAAAATGTGGAAAAAAAAGGTCGACAATTTTAAGGTAATCGGCTGTAAAATGTGTTTGTTGCAATTATTTAGGTCGCTGGGCTGCGATTATTTTTGTGACGCTGTATTACTAGTAACTGGAGTAGGTCAGGTATAAAAATAGACACCACCCCATCAGTGCCAGCCAATAGCACTTGACTCTGTCCACCCCCTCCCACAAGCAAGACAATATTTCCCTGAGCGCGATTGTCGCTACATCATGCGGCAGGCTTGTTTTTGCCATTGTTATTTAGATTCTCATTTTGGTTACGTTTTTGGTTTGATTTTGTGAACGATTTTTGAAGACCCACGCTAGTTTTTTTTTTATTTAATACGAACTTATAATTTCGACGAAATGAGTGGAAAGAGGACCTTCTTGACGCTCATGAAGAAGTATGAGATCAACCAGGAAGTGGATGAGAAGAAGATTACAAAGACGAAGATTGCGCGGCAGCATGGCATCCCGAAGTCGACATTTTTCACGATTCTCAAAACAAGAGAAGAAATTGTGAATGCAGTGCAGAAGGAAGGCCACAATCTAAAGGCCAAAAATTTTAAGGGTGTGACGCACGCAAATCTGGATCAAGCTATGCTGGAGTGGTTCAGCCAGCATAGAGTGAAAAACGTGCCTATAAACGGACCGATGATGCAGAGGAAGGCCGATGAATTTTCTATGAGGTTGGGTATAGAAAACTAAGTGTTCAAGTGGGTAGTTAGAGCGTTTCAAAGTGCATCACAGCATATCCAGCCACAAGGTCGTCGGTGAAAGCGCATCGGTCGACCCAACACCGGTGAGGGAGTGGATGCCCTCGCTCCAAAACATCCTTAGGCGCTATCAATCTCAAGATGTATACAACGCTGATGAGCTGGGGATGTTCCACAAGCTCATGCCAGATCACACTCTTGCTGTAAAAGGGGATGAGTGCAAGGGTGCGAAGAGGAGCAAGGAGTGCCTCACCGTCCTTCTGTGCTGCAACGTGGACGGCAGCGATAAGATGAAGCCCCTCATGATCGGGAAGTTCAAGAAACCCCGGGGTTTCAAGGGCAACATCCTGCCTTGTGACTATGATTTTAATAAGAAGGCATGGATGAACTCGGGGTTGTTCACGAGGTGGCTTCAAGGCTTCGATTCGAAGATGGACGCCGCAAATAGAAAAGTCGTGCTCTTCGTCGACAATTGCACCACACATCCTGCTCTCGACAAACTCAGGAACATCGAGCTGGTGTTTCTGCCAAAGAACACCACCAGCATGCTTCAGCCCCTGGACCGGGGGATAATCCATTAAGTGAAGGTGAAGTTCTGCGAGATGCTTGTACGGAGTATGGTGTGGAATCTCGACATGGGAAAGGAGGTCAAAAAGTGGGACGTGTTCAGGGCCATGGAGAGAATCGTCGCCAGTTGGAGGGCCGTGAGACCAGCGGTGATCACCAACTGCTTCCGACACGCCTACTTTGTCCTACCAGTCAACGAAGAGACTGCAGTCTATGTGCTTCCCACCGCTGCCAGCGCCGAAGACCCAGACGACCCACCGCCAGTGGACGCCAATTCTAAGCCAGGCCCCTACACGGAACCGCAGCCTGGCTCATCAACAGCACCTTCGTCTGCCCCCCTGACTTTCACTCGGCCGTGCGACGAGGAAACGTGGCAGAGATTAGCCCCAGACTGCACGTATGAGGAGTACATGGCAGCAGACGATGACATCACAGTTTGGGGTACCCTCGACAACGCCAATATAATAAGGGAGCAGCAGGAGTCCAGCGATGAAGAGGGGGGAGGAATAAATGGAAGAAGAACCTGAAGACATTCCCACAACGAAAGATGTTCTGAAAGCCGGGGACGTCTACTCAAGAGCACTTAAGCGACAGGGGGCTAGCGAAGAGCTGTGGTTCCAGTTTTATAATGTGAAAGACTTCGTCGAGCAAACTGGCGCTAAAAAGAAGCAGGCCTCCATAGTGGACTTTATTAAGAAATAGGTAGTTTTTCCATGTTTTGTTTAAAAAATGCCATTTTTGCGTATGAGGGTTGGGGGTGGAACAAAATCGATGAAAATTCCAATAACGACCCCTTCGAAATAACAACCCTTTTCCTGGGAACTGTGAAAGGTCGTAAAATCGAGAGTTGACTGTAACTATATGCAGTCCTAAAAAGTACAATAATTTTTATATATTTGAAAGTGTGATTATAGGCCGAACTATTGATGGGAAGAATCGGATGAATAGAATTGATTCATTCGATTCTTTCAAGATCATTTGAATGAAAACAGTAGATGACTTTACACAGGATGGCCAATTCATTCTCTTACCTCTCCCTTGCCAGAAGTGCTGAGGAAAATCAACCTTATGATTATGAATGTTTCCAGGCTATCTCTATACAGGTCTTCATTTCTATTAGGTTCATTTCCAATAAATAGTCCCCATTGCTACACAATAATCGACCTTACGCTTTCGAATGATTCTAAGGCTAATTTAATACAAATTGTAAGTGGTTGTACAGTTTACAATCGAATATCAGCCAAAAATAATTTGAGTGAAAATTACAAAATGATTAGATTATTTTTCTACATTATAATTTATACTATGTAGATTGTACTTTTTCATTTCCTTTAAATTTTACCTTCCTAATTAACTTAACGCAAATAGCCCAAACAGGTTGAGAGATAATTTTTTTAACGTCGACTTTAATTTATTAAATAAATAAGTATATACTTTTTATTTATTTAATAAAACATTGCCCGGCTGTAATATTCAAATTGTATTATAATTTTATTCATTGAAATAATTTTACATTCTTATAACACAAAATATCATTATACAGCAAACTTATGTCATCATTTGTCGAGTAGTAATTGTGTGTTTGATTCTAAGTGAAGCTTTCAGCACGCATATAATTGATTCAGATATTCAAATCAAAAGTATTTGAGCCCCTAACCGATATATAAATAGTATTTTAAACTTATATGGTTTTGTATGCACAGGAAATTTTAGAGGGTCAATTATTTACCTCTTTTAAGCACAAAGGGAAACGTATATTCTTTATTTTATTATTAATCGTATGCAAAAGTATTTCTATTAATGGTGAGGTACTTATGTGACTAATACATTCACTGTATAGTATTTTGTTGTCTTTGACACCGGCACAAGGAACTAAATACAGTAATAGAAAAGTGTTGATAAGATTTAAATGTAAAGGAATGCATGTTGGGAGATCCAGCAGCAGGGTGAAGAGAATAGTAACACAAAGCAAAACCAGAAACTGTAATAGGTAGCTAACATCCGATTACTACAGACTCTTTACTACTTTTCAAAATCATTCGAATGATTCTTTCGATTCATTCGATCATTTTTCAAAGAATCGAATAATTACTTGATTCTTAAAATCATTCAACTATGCTCATCACTAGGCCAAACTAGGTTTTTTTTATAAAATATGTTTTTTTGGGGAAAAAAGTGTGGCTAATTTTCGGGTCAAACGGTAGTTAGAAATATTGCAAAGTTACCTGATATGGCTGTGAAGCCAGTGTTGCCATCTCCCACAGAACAACTCCGTAGCTCCAAACATCAGAAAAGCTTGTAAACACACCATCTTTGAGACTTTCTGGTGCCATCCAACGGACAGGCAACAATCCCTTAGTTCCCTTCCTGTAATAGTCAGTCTCGTAGATGTCCCTTGTCATGCCAAAGTCACCTATCTTCACAGTGAGATCCTCTGCAACCATGCAATTTCTTGCAGCCAAATCTCTATGAACAAACTTTTTTGCCGAGAGGTACGCCATCCCATCTGCAATCTCTATTGCCATCTGGAGGATTCTCTAAGAAAGATACATTTAACAAAATTATAAAAACTAAAAGGATTTGTTTTAAAAAATAACTTCTAAAATTAACTCATGTGGATTTTACTTGTGTTATTTTGTATATAAATAACTGTTAAACTATGTGCCAAAATAAAAGAGTACCTGTGAATTATAAATTTGTATATCATCATCGTCATCATCAACTGTTTCCAGCATGTGGCCAGGTCAGTTTAGTTAAGTTCCTCCATCTTCCTCTAAATTACTCAAATTTGTATTTAGCAATTTAAAAATACTAGTAATTAATAGATTTGCATTTTGTTCTCTTCATTTATTAAATAAAAAAAGTTATCTTAAATAGCTATATAAATAAAGTGTTTGTATGAAGATACGCTGTAAATCAAAATTGGAAACCAGGAGTTGGAAAACATTGAGCAGTTTAAGTATCTGGCAAGTCTAATGACAAAGGATGCCTGCTGCATCAAGGAAAGTAGGTCGAGGATCGCCAGTGTCAAATAAGCTTTCAAGAAGAGGTTACTGCTCACCAGCAGCATGAATTTGGAAATGAGGAAGAAACTGACGAAATTCTACATTTGGGGCAGAAACATTGACTCTCAAGAAAATGGAAAATAAATATTTGGAGTGGGTGAGTAGATAACCATTTTGGATGTGATTCTTTGGTGCAAAGCAAAGTGGATCAGACACATCCTTAGGAGGAATGTCTTATGCACAACATCATAGAAGGAAAGATTGAGGGGAAAGAGGAGCTTTGAAAGAAAGAGGATTCAAATATTAGATGACTTGAAGGAAAGAAGAACATTCTGGGAGCTCAAGGAGAAGGCAGACAGGGCACATAGGCAGTCTAAGTTCACTGACAAAAGGAACCTGTCATAAGACAGAACATCTTATAATAATTAATATTAATAATAAATGATGATGATGATAGTAATAAAGAACACACAATGTCCTAGCCCGCACAGATCCAATATTTTAAATTACGAATCAAATATTTTTAAATTAAAATGTTTAGTCTGAATCATACATTTTCAAAATGTGAAAATGTTCTTAATCAAATCGGAATTTAACATTTTTAATTAAATACTCAAAATCAATACTAGAGTAATTTTTTAAAATACATAATGTAACAAGCTAAATAAAAAATAAGGTCATTAAATCATGTTTAAATAATGAATAAATTATTAATATAATTCAATTTCCAAGTTTCTATGGTCAAGTCAAATAATGTATTTATAGATTCAAATTTCGAACTCAATTCCATCCAATTCGAATCTGGGATATATTTTGATTTGAGATTTCAAATCCTTCAATATTAAGATTCAAAATTTCTAGCAGGATTCAGATTCAGTTTCAAAATTCTTGAGCTTGGCACAAGCTGGATAGCTTCCTTACATGTAATAGAGGTTGTAGGGGACAAACAATTGACAGGTAGGTCTAGAATGGAGCATAGGGGCAATTTCACTACATGGCTGTTGAGATGTTCTATACGCCATTCACGACCTAAGTTTACTTGGATGACAGCTCAAAAAGTAACTAAAAAATAGTCCCTAAAATATCACTACGCCAACAGCTGATATCTGCCACTGTCACTTGGGACAGCTGTTATGAAAACATATGGTTATGTAGAGTAATGTGATAGTTTACCACAGTAATTTAGGCCAATATTATGCCTCAAAGAATTTTGAAATTGAAATTTTTGAATGACTTGGTGATCTGTAACTTCTCTTCTTTTTTTCTCCTGGGAACTCATTATCAAAAAAACACACACAAATCTATCCACAAATAAAAAGAACCCCTTATAAAATTTCGTGAGATTAAAGTTAGATTAAACTTATATTTAAG
>CABFWB010001097.1:25295-57357 GCA_902151455.1 Timema bartmani | reverse complement strand
AAAAAAAAAAAAAAAAAGCTGAGCATTGATGCTGTTTATAAAAATAATTTTGATAATATAAAAGTGAAGCAATAATTTCATTTCTTAAATATAAATGATTTACAAATCGATAACTAATGTGTATAGGTAATAGGATTGTCACTGTCAAAAAAATCTATATGTAATAAAGGGTTTCTTTATAATTGATTTGAACAAGTTACCGATGTGACCAAGAATAAAACAAGTAAAATATCAAACCAAACTTAATTACTATAATAAATTAATTTAATAAATGGATAGTTTCAAAAATTATAAATACTTCAATGTGGGAAAGTTAACATATTATTTATAACATTTTTAATAAGATTCAAATTTTGACCCAAGACTTGTAGATAAAATTAATATTGGAAAAATATGGATCCACTCCCAGTCCACTAGCTACAGTATCAGGTTGTATTTAGCACAAACTCGCAGAAAAAACTACACCTAAATTTTGAAGGTGTTCTACATGGATAATAAAATATTTCAAATACACCTTGAGGTAAAACTCAACAAATTTTACAGTTTTATTCAGCCCTCTGAATAATTTTATTGATACACCGGCACTCCAACAAATTTTCTTAAATTTTGTCTATAAAGTTGTATATTAGTCTCGGGAACACCTAACTGGTGCAGCCTGTACGTTAATTGTTTAATGCACCTCACATATTGGTGTTGATATAAAATTAATGTTGTACCTTCTTCTCATATCCTTGTTTACATGATACTCTGAGGAATCCCTTATTGCAATACACTCACTCCCTTGTGGATCTGTAATGATTTTTTTTTAAATTTCGGTAACACAGTAGGGTGGAAATCCCCCTCTCTCTCTTTCACTTTGTTTGGACTTTAAATTCATTATTAGATGCACACGATGATTCCCACAGGCCTGATCTGTTCCATCATGCTACAAAAATACATCTCTGTAGGAATGTCCTTTTTTTTTCCATGTGAAAAATTTAGGCTGCGCACACACTACAACTACAATTTTTGGAAATACATGTTTAGGAAAAAAACACAATCCGAAACTGATTTGATTGTTTTTATCACTAAAATACACATTTTTAAGTTTATAATATTTAGTAATAAATAAAATGATAGAATATTAGGAAAATGGTAGAGGACAAATAATAGTTAAAATAAAAACACTAACACATATTTACACACATTTCAATATTTTGATGCTATTAGAGCATCTTCCTCAGGAAGTAGTAGTAATTAGACACTAATTAGTCTTAATTACTACTACTTCCTGAGGAAGATGGTATATAGCATCGAAATATTTAAGTGTGTGTAAATATGTGTTAGTGTTTTTACTTTTACTATTATTTGTGCTCTACCATTTTCCTAATATTCTATCATTTTATTTATTACTAAATGTTTTTGCTCAATGCACTTTTTTCATATATATTAAATTTATAATAGGGATGGGCCCTCAAATCCTAAAAATCTTAAAGGTATTTGAAATCGGATAACAAATATAAGTTTTTTGTTTCAGTTTTTCATGTGAATTTTGTTTTAGAGCTTTAATACTGCTTGTTGGTGCTTCAGAACCAATTTCAATTAGACCATGTTAAGCATGAACAGATCAAGCGCCAACTTTCAATTTTGGAGTTAGTGGTGCCATCTTGTAGCTAAAGAATGAAACTATGTGTCTACAATTTTATATTTATATTTCCTCTTGTGTTCATAATTTTTGCAAAATTTGGACTCAGTATTTGAAGGTAAATTGGAGATTCGGATTCGTAAAATAGTGGATTAGACCCAACTGTAGCTTAAACAGTAGACTGAACATTAAAAAAATTAATTTATATGCTTTTATGCATAAAAAATTAAAAAGTCTGAATATTTGAAGCTAGAAAAAATGTATAATCTAAACAATTTGTATGTGCTTAAAAACTATGAACATTATGACTGTAGTTAAAAATTGGTTTAACTGGAAGCTAACGCCCATTTAAATTATTTTTGTATTATTTACTAGCATGCTTTTCATCCAATCCTTTACTCAACCAAAATCAGTTCCACAACCTAAAATAAAACAAGATTAATAAGGGTAGATAAACCATTAACCATGATGGAATAAGACTGGTGATAAAAATATTTATAAAATAGTATTACACATATTAAGTTGATATATTTATTTGATAATATTCTTATGTTAGTTCAAGAAATTTTTAACCAAAATTCACCAATTTTAATACCAAGATTTCAAAAGTTTATTTACCATAGTGAAGGCCTTTATCTATATCAGTAAACAGTTGACTAACTTCATAACAGAAGCTTCATTGAGGAATTCGCTCCTTTCTCGATCTGTGGCATGTTCGTTAACGGTCTTGATGGCACAGCGAATGGTAGGCTGACCCTCCACTATGTCATGACCGATGCCCTCATACACCATCCCAAAACTTCCCTGTCCAAGTTCACGCAACATCTCCACCTTCTTACGCGAGACTTCCCACTCGTCCGGGACATAGACTGAAAACAAATTATATTAAAAGTTTATGTTTTAAAAATGTTATTAATATTGTATTTGTTACCATACTAGTATTGTGTGTAAATATTTATGTTCTGATAAATATTCAGTAGGGGTGTGTGAGGATTCGAAATAAGTATCAGCTTTAACTTTGCTTTGAAAAAAATTCTGGCTTTGACAATAGCGAAGTTCTGCCAATAAAAATATTGACAGTTGAAATACTTTATGGTCAATAACTGCCAATCTGAGCTGTTATAATATATACTTTACAAATTAATATTCATACAAAAAAATCTTCATTGAATCGTAAAATGTTTTAATAATTTAATTTATCAGATTAAAATAAATTATTACAAACAATTTTACTAAATTAGTTCCAAAAAAATGTTTCGAGATAGTGACTTTTGACAAGAAATGTCATTGTTCTTGTAAATAAAAAAATTTAGAACTTAAATGGTCAAATTTTGTACGTGAAACTAGCTTGCTAGTAAAATTAAGTGATAACTTTACTAAATTAGTTCCAAAAAAATGTTTCGAGACAGTGACTTTTGACAAGAAATGTCATTGTTCTTGTAAAAAAAAAAGAAAAAAAAGAGATCAATGACTTGGTTTATCTATTCAGGAAAGTGTTACAAGTGTGCAGATTAAATTGTTAAAAAAGGAGAAACTAATCTGTATAAAGGTGTCAAATTTGGAGATAAATCAACTTAAGAAAATTGCTTCAACAATGTGAATAGTGCATATGAAGACTACTACTCTTGAGTGTTGGAAATTTTTGTAAACAATAAATTACAGGAATTTATTAGAGGATTTTTTATGCTAAGAAATGGACCTCCAAAGTATTTTGATAACAGACCTGATTTTTTGTACACAAATCAATCTTAAGATTGTTAATATTGAAGGAAAAACAAACCTGCTAAAGAAATAAATCCAATAAACTGTAATGCAATTCAACACTCCTCTGTGTGGAAGAAGACGTAGGAAAGTATGATAAGAAAATAAACAAAATAGGACTTACAACAAACCATAACCAATGTAGCAACATACCTGTGTTGACGTACTCTGGGTTGACTGAAGCAATAAGCTTCATATTAGGAACACCTTTATAGTTGCGACGCATGAAAAATATGGTACCAAATATGATCAACACCACAAAACCGCCACCAACCAGGACTCCAATCCACACGTCCTGACCCGAGGGTGTAGATGGGTCCTAGGATAATCAACAAAATAATACATTTTCAGCTAAACCGTGGTTAAAAATACTCTAACTTACCCCCCACCTCTCTCAGTAACATCAGAGTTTGTCAGCTTGACATTTCTAGCCTTCTGGTGTTAGCTGTTATGGAAATGGCTATAATTATAATATGATACCACAGAAGTCTTAAACCCAATTTTTAAGCATAATTAACCAGATCATGGTGACCATAGAAACCATTCCTCTTTTGGAAGAAGATACTTATTGTACTGCCGGGAAACAAGCTCGGAACAACTAGATTAGGAGCCAAGACTGATGAAGCCAGCCTACAAAACAGATGTGATTGAGGGAAAGTAAGACACTTGTATTATGGATAGCATTTGATGGTCTTTTGATTTGGTTTCAAGTTTTAACTTACGCTATGTGATCTCTGTTTTTAAGATGGGAGCTTTGGGTTTCAGTATGTCACAGGTTCATTGAATGTATATATATTTTGAAAGATATCAAAGAATAAAACAATAGATTAAGTGTGAAACGAGGAAGTAAGAAAATAAATTGGGATCAAAAAGCCGACAAAGAATGGACAGAAATAAATTGAGACGGTTTGAACATGTTAAGAGGATGGAAGATTAAAGACTACCAAAGCAAGCAAGCTTGGGTAATAATTACACTAATGGGCTAGGAATTGGGAAAGTTGAATTTAAAATAAGTGAACCCACATTTTCTTGAAGGGAGAGTGGAAGAACATCTAGGAAAAGCCAACTCCAGTTCACCCACCCAAGATTCTAACCTCAATCTCCCCGTTCTCGGCAGTCTAGCTCAACAGGAAACTAGCGCGTTAGCTAACTACGGCACCGAAGTGGGCTGATTGGAAAGCAAAGGCCGAAATTGAAATGGTTGGAAATGATTAAGAACAGTGTGTGAAGAAGAAATTTGGACCAGATCAGAATGATGGAGGAGGAGGGGTGGAGAAAGAAGAGGTGGATATATACCATTCAAGCCCCGAGCCGGCAGAGGCCGGATAAGGGAAAATAATGATGCTGGTGATAAGATAGTATTTAGAAAGAAATCGTTTTTATTTTCAAGGCCAATAATTTTAAAGTATTTCATAGAATGATAATAAGTTAAATTTTAGCTTTCAATCGTTTATGAACACAACAAATTATTTCTTGGGTTGATTGGTAAAATTTAAAAAAAATCATTCGTCTAGTTATTAAATTATTAGCTTATTTATACCTACTCTTCAGACATGTTAAATAATATATAAAACTGTGTATTTCCAAATTAAACCAAGTATCGTAAGTGTATACTATTTTATAAACACTACACATTCTTTGAAAAATAAACAAGTTGTAAGTAAATTTACAGTTTATTGAATAGAAAGTGAGTGTCAATATGTTGCGTTGCATCAAGGCTAAACATCATAACATGAAAACATCCATCTTGATAATAATCTAAAAGATTAACTCAGACCCTTCTAAACACACCCATTCCTTCCACTCCCCCCTCCCCAAATGGCATACAGCTGGTCTGGACTACATGCTGAACAAGGACAGAGGGAGGAATGCAAGAGAAAACCAATGACATATCCGCCAGCCTCAAGATCCGCCCTTATTCTTGTTACAATTATGTTGAACACCAAATGTTTCTAGTTTGTGTTGCAAAGTATCTTGAGTCAATATAAATTTCCGCTTGCGTGTGACTTGCTGCACCACTCGAGTCAAATTCTGCTTTCTATTTTTCAGCGCAAGTGTGAATTAAGCTCCAAACTGTACATGAGAATTCTCTTGGCAATTCATAACCAATTTTAAGAGAGAGAATAACATTTTAGCATAAGTATTAAAACTATGACAAATCTTACCTGTATGTAAATATATCTCTTAGGTGTGTACTGCCCGTGTCCAGCCAGTGAAGTTGCGCGCACTTGTATGCTGTAATTTCCTGGAGCCACACGCTTCAGCAAATACTCCTTGTGGGACTTCTGGAACTCACTCGCAGGGATGCACTCAATTTGTGGCTTCATCTGAAACAAAACAATAATTTACCTTAATAAAGCATTTGTATCATAGATGGTTGCAAGACTAAAAAATAACTATCCATAGCAGGCAAAGACATTATTACATATTATATTGTAAACAATAAATAAATAATGTACAAAACAATCGTTGTCCATTATAGTTTGTACCAAAATGTTTAAAAATCAGTATAATTTCCATTGAAAAACACATTATTTTGATAATAATATGAAACAGTCTTTATATATAAATTTTTAACATAATAGCCATAGTCATTTTAAAATAATTAAAAACTACAAAGCTGTCTTCAGTAAACTTTATATATATATATATAAATGAAGTATATATAAGCGAACATTCTTTTTTATTTATAATGCATAGCACCAATCCAAACCAAAAAGTTATACCCATTTTTGAAAAAAGAAAAAAAATCAAAATTAAGTCATCATTAAGCTACCATTAATTTGAGGGCTCAAATCAAAATAATACCTCAAGGCATGGTCATCTAAATATCAATTTTGAACAAAATCCAACAAAAGCCATTTTGGCTTTAGCCCCAGGGGGAAAGAGAAACTTGTAAGGCCCATTTTTTTTAGCACAGGGGCGCATTAAGTGTCTAAGATTTATCATAAATTATATCAAGGTCGAAAATTGTTAAAGATTAAAACCCTTTCTCTATATAAAAAATAAAAATGTAAAGACAGTTTTAAACTTTTTAAAATAATGTAAAAAAGTTTTAATGTTGAATTGGAAGTGAGTTAATTAGATTTTTGAGAAATTTCTTCACTTGGGCTATAATGTAAAATACAACCATTTATTGCACAGCAAGTGACATAAGTAAGTGTAACATACTTCTAAGGTTTGGGTTTGGGTTTGGGTTTGTTTGTTTTTTAATTTATCATTATGATTAGACTAAATTTAAAAATTACAGTTCTTTTTAATGAAACAGCCATTATGGGTCTATATTTTGTTTTTTATTTCTTTCCATTTCTATAAAGAGTATTTGAAAATTTGATTTAAAAAAAAAATCCAAATCTGAAGTTTTACAACATTATCTTAGGTCAAACTTAAAACTAAATCTGACATTTAATTTACCATGCAACTGCATATGTATAAAAATTAGGCCTGTGTGGGAATGACATTTCAACTAATGTAAATTTTAGGGAGGGAATAGCAACTTCCTGGAGGAAAAGGACAGAAAATTAGGGAAAATTTTAAAGTAATTTTCCACTTTAGACTAAGGTTATTTGGAATAGAGCACTAGGCTAAATCATGGTTTAAATTAGAAGGGATAGCCAGCACACTTACCTTGGTGATACTAGAGTAGAAATTGTTTAGATAGAACACTATAAAACACACATTTTTAAGGACAAACTTTCACTGACACAGATAGCTTCATCAGGTCAAGAGAATAGACTGATGCTCTTGGTTGAGCTGCAAGGTCGACTGTCAACAGTCAACCTGTGTCAAAATGTGTTGTTTTTTTTTAGTGTTCTATCTAAACAATTTATACTCCAGTATCACCAAGGTAAGTGTGCTGGCTATCCCTCCTAATTTAAACCACTTAAGACTAAGCAATTTAATCACAAAGGGATAGAATTTTATCGTTTCAATTAAGTTAAAATGTAGTGGTAATTGTCAATAATGTTTTTTAAATAGGGTTAGGGAAAAGTGACAAAAACTCTTTCTTTAATCAGTTGCAGTTAATATCTTATATTGAATGTTTTCGAAATTACAATATTTAAAACTTGTATTATTTAATATGTTTTTAAACTAAAAACTGGCTTTAGTTTGGTTATTATTTATAGAATTATGTTGGATAACCGGTCATAAATCATTGTTAATTAATATTTAAATAAATATTTTACCTTACTTACCACATTTAAATAAAAAGGCATTTACTATTTCATATTGTTTGCTAGGAATATTATTTTAACCATCTTATTTTTCATATTTAAGTTTGAACATCAACTTTTATAAGAATTAAAAATTGAGTTGAAATAAGTTTCACAGTACGATAATTTCTAGCAAGAGCTCATACAACGCGCATGCGCAACTGCACATAAAGGAATGGAATTGGAACAGATGATGTGATCATGCGCGATTATTACACTTGAAACAGAAGACATGATCATGCATGGTTATTACACTAAGGACTACTAAAATTAATATGCAACATTTCTAACTTTTAAATGTTTGTGATTCTTATGTTTTCTTATAGTGTTAATTACGCAATAATATTTTGGGTAGATATTACCTCATTAAAACCTAAATTTTATAAACTTTTTTTTATAATTGTTAATGTAATTTTAATGTCTTTAAAGACATGAGTGTTGAAACAATTTAATTTTACTATTATATATTTAATTGAGTATTGTTCTTAATTTTATATCAAGTTTTTTTAAATTGTTAGGGTTTATTTATAATTTAATTTTTTTTTTCAAAAGCATTTGTAACCATCAATGTGTGTCATTTTTATTTCAAAATCATTGTGTTATTTTCATATAATATTCTTAAAATCTATAATTTTAAAGATGTGATATTTACAAATGATATATTTATCACATATTGTAATAATATTTAATGCTTTTATTTTGAAGCCTGAGTCGGTATATTTTTTATCAGCTCCAACTCCACCCATTGCTTGACATTAATGTGGAGTATGCCTGTAAATTAATACTTTGGAATTTATTGCAATGACTTGACTATCACATAATATTTTGTACTCACATCCCCATTATCAACCGGTGTGTACATAATATGATAGGTGACAATGATCCCATTAGGAGTTGGTGGCTCCATCCACTTCAATTTAACCTCGGTGGCTAGAGTTTGGTTGGAAACCTCCAAAACAAGATGCTTCGGGTCAATGTTGTCAGCGCCAGCTGCAATGGACAGCAACATTTATACTTGTAATTTTTATTTCTTTTCATCTTGATGCATTGTAAAATAAACTCAAATTTTGGGAATATAGTATAGATACAGCGCGGTAAAATGTTTACAATAATAATTTCAATAGCCAACTATAGTGTAGTGAAAATAGACTACACTTTTTTACCAACAGTCTTCATAAAACCTTAGTGTGGACTAGAATCACACCCTTGGATAGTATACAATAAATGTTGTACCTTTTAAGGAATGGCTGTAGTTTTTTTACACACACATAAATGTGCACAAACACAAACACACACACAAATAGTTTCTAATGCCGCAACAAATGGTGCTCTTTACTGCCTAAATTAGACAAGGTTATAAATGACTCTTTACAATCTAAGGGGACATCTTAAAATTATGTAGGGGTTTTTGGAGGACGGAGGGTTGAGTATTTTCTTAAGGTTTCTTACGAAGGGTGGGGAGAGTGTCAGAATACACCTCCCGGAAGGTTTTTTTTAATCAATGTTTATGGTAAGAAAAAAAATCTACAAAAACATTTTTGTTAGAAATAAATAGATTAATTATAAAATTTCACTTATATTTCATTTACTTTGAAGTGTTACACCTAATTTTACTGCAATTAAAGTATCCTCAAATTTAATATTACTCACTTTATTACCAATACTATGTCTAAAATTAACCAAACAACTAAAATAATCTAATTTACCAATTCGTAAAAAATTACGTAAGATAAAAGAGGGATAGGGTGACTGAAAATCTTGAGGTCCCTTACATGGGGTTAGGTGAGTGTCGAAAATTATGAAACAAACAAAACAAGACGGCAGCTAATAGTAAAAATATAACTGTGATCCAAAAGGGCTGTTGAAATTATCTAACCTCAAGGTGTCCACCCAAAGTATACTTTAAAGTTTGCAGACTTTCCAGAGCCAATTTTAAACTTTTCCAGTCAATATATAGTAATAGTTTGATTAAGATTGCAATTTAATCTAATACTATTTTTGAATGCATACCCATTACAAAATTATGTCACACTATGATGTGTTTAATTAAAGTTATCAGATTAAAGTGATGGCCTGTCAGATATTAAGATTTAAGTTAGATTACAGTGAAATAATATTGAGACATTAAAAAATCACTTTAAATTAATTATTACAGCTTAAATTGTTGTGATACACATTATTTTTTTTGTTTCTTCTTCTTATAACATATTCAATTCTCCCGCATGCACATAACTATGACTCAAATTTGGCTAAAAACAAGCGAGGGAGGGGTGGAAAGACAACTTTATTTAGAATCACATGTCTACTTTGAAAATTTGATTAGCATGCTCAACCAGGACAGCTGTGTTAAAATAAATTCGATTAACCGAAGAATTTTTTTTTATTACTGTAAATAAAAGTTGTGTATTTTTTTAATATGTGAAAATTCCAGAAATTTGACTTAATTCCCTGATTGTTCCCTAACCAAGCAAATTCTCTGATTGTTCCCTGTTTTCAAGGTCGACAGACACCCTGAACCTTCTATAGCTACTTCTATACCTTGATTTTGATTGGAAGAGCAGTAGAGAAAATTAAAACTTTTTTGCAACCAAAATTAATAACATTTTACTTTGTTATTTATGTAATTCTATAGGGATTGATAATATTTATATAAAGGCATTAACATGACTTTATGTATGAAAATATTAAAATTGTTTATTAACTTCAGCAACTAACACCTAATGTTCTTCTTATCAAAATCAGAATTTAACGTACTTGTTTAAGTATGAAATCTTAAGCGGGTCGATTATGTAGGAAAAAATCATATCCTGTCCATTTTAAGTCTTTTAGCAAAATTTTAGAATCTTAGCAATAAGTAATGCAAAAATATAAACATTAGGAAAGCCATAAGGAAATGTATTGTGTTTCTTTAAAAGCAGATTCATTTTCAAATATGAATATTTTTTCCCTATCAAAATAATCACTTATTTAGATATATGGTTAGAACTATATTCGAGGTCAGCTTATTTTAGGGTCAATACATTAACGATGCACTAGTTGTTTTGTGAAAATTATTATCTTAGTGCAAGAACCAATTTTTGTATCAAAATAAGTACAAAATCGTTTATTTAAAATGGGCTCTAGACTCACGTAAAGCTTGTGTTCTTGAAGTAAAAATGCTTTTGGCACTGCAAGTGATTACACTTCCGTTATCGGATGGCACGAGTTCCCGGCAAGCTTGCACTGCAATGGTGTACTCCGCGAAATGGCTCAGATTGGTCACCACATACATATTGGTTCCGTTCACCTGTATTTCAAAGCTCTCGTAGATACCTAAAATACATTCAAGCTTGTTAAAATAGGTTGCAATGGCATTAGAGCATACTGAAATAAATAAAAAAGTTTCCATTAGGGTAGGGCTATATTTCAAATGATATAATTTTATTATTTGGTTATAGACCACGGCGCAGGAACCCCCTAAAAATATGAAACTTTTAGATAATGTTAAGAGCTTATTGAGGCACTATGTAAACATAATAAAAATAAAATGTGCTTGGAGCACACATTGAAGAAATTTTGAAAACTCAATAGTGATACCAGCTACATCTGCTACTGCCAAAATAAGTTTTAAATGCTTGGACGCATAAAAAACTATCTTCGCTTCACAATGAGGCAATGTAGCCTAAATAACCTGTGTCTGCTTGATGCATACCCCGAAAGGCTCAACAAAATTGGCTAGTGGTTTTATAGCTATTGACAAATATAGGGTAAAGGTATTTGTAAACCTACTTAAATTTTTAGGGTTTCATAATTTTTAGTTGATCTGAATCAGATTTAAATTTTTTTAAATGTGTTTTGTGTGTATTCATTCTAATGTTTGGCATGAATAAAATAAATGAGTAAAAATGCACAATGGGACCGTGAAATATGTATTACATTTTCCTGGTCTTTTTTAATCTCAAAAAATACTAATATAACAAAGAGTATTTAATAGTCATTTCCAAGAAAGAACTGCCTTTGTGGTCTAGTGGTCAGAGCTCCTGGCTTAAGATCCTGAGGACTTTGGTTCAATCCCCGGCGCTTCCAGAATCTTTCTGTGAAGCTGTGGATCTGAAATGGGGTGAAACTCAGCCTTGTGAGCTACTTGAATAAATAAGTAGCAGCTACAATCTAGAAAACTGAGAATAATGGCTAAAGGATTTGATATGCTGACCACATGACACCCTCTATCTGCAATGTTGGTGTGGGGCCACTCGGTCGGTATAGCTCGCTTGTGGGCTCACACAAGTGAGGTTTTTACTAAATTTTTACTTCCCAAAAAAAGGTGTGGTTGGAGGAGTAATGAAATGAAATAAAAAAAATTCACATCTATAATAAAAGGCAAATGCATTTTTTTTTTTATTTGCTTAATTTACTTCTATATTCTAGTTCTATATTTTCATGTGCTTGAAGGGTCAATGTCATTTTAAAGTTAGATAGTTAATCAGAGAGTAAATTAACCAAAAATAGTAGAGGATATTTTTGGGGTGTGCGAAGTCCACTTTTCCAATTCAAAGTGAACCTGAATCCAATATATGAAATGTTCCCAATGCCAAATCAAATTTTGAATATGTTTTTGTTAATTCTTGTAATGTTTAAAAAATATCTAATAAAAATTATTTAAATATGTTTATACACTAAAAAAATTCAGAAAATATTTTATTGCACAAAGATTTGTAAAATTTCCTTCTAAGCTGATAAATCAAGTTACTATCACAATATTAAATTAAATCACACTTCAGATATGTTCATATAAATATTAATTTGAAACGTACTCAAAATCACAGAATAAATTATTTAAACATAAATGAACATTTTAAATGTCATTGAAAATTTGTAACCACTATTAAAGATTAAAATTTTTTTAAGTTAAGCTGAAGATTATATTTTATCAAAGCCCATTCAAACTTTTCTAAGCTTTTAACTAGAGGTGTACCGATTCAGTAAAACTGATTATTGATTATTTATATTAATTGTTCATGCTATGATTGTTTACACAGATTAATTCCGATTATCAATTATTTATTAATAACGTTGGGAAATATGCATAAGAGAATGATAACAGTTAATATAATTAATACTGAAAGATTTTAGGCATAAAAAATATATTTTATGACTAACCAGCGAAAGATGGAACTTGATTGTTAGTTTTATCAATGGTATGAAATTATATTTCTTTAGCTGGTTATGTAATCTTTGCATAGCCTGCAACTCAGATGCAGTGTATATATGTGTTTATCAATAAACACCCAAATAGAAAATTTTGCTTTAAATGTTACTGTTAAAAAAAGATTTACATAATAATTGTCGATTATGATTAATTGCCGATGCACTAATAATTGCCCGATAATGATTCATCGGTATCCGCATTGGTACAGCCCTACTTTTAACACCCCTATATATTTGAAAATAGTTATATTCTATTCTACCCCTATATATTTGAAAATAGTTATATTCTATTCTATAAATGCAAAAGTTGAGTTTGACCTTGGTTAAATTCAATATTTAGGTGAATTAGAAGATAGATTTATTTAGCTATCCAGAAAAAACCCCAACAGTTTTGACAATGGCCCTTACAGCTCTAAGCCAAAGTTATATTAGTCTGTATGCCTCTAATGACATCTTAATTAAAAGTGTTTGTACAATATAATCTTCAAATTACCATTAACTATTTTATTAGGTACACCATTCTCTTTAGTTAACTCCATAGACAATTTGTCATCCGATGCTTTTTCTTCCTTATGTTCCTTAGACATCAGCTGAAGATCGCCACCTAAGACTTCACGTTTGCTTCGGTTCTGTGGTGGTCTGGAACATTGGGAACAAATTATAATTGTATAAAAAACAGAAAATAGCCTTTTTCAGAGATGTTCTAGCAACAAAGGTGCTAGTTAAAAAAAAGTAAAATATATATTTTATAAACAATAAAGACAAGAGGGTGAATTTTAAGGATGTGCACCACTACTATTTAGTATTTACCTCTAAAATTCTACTTCCTCCCAAGCAAAACAGGTTGTCATTCAACAATAAAAATTGTACTGCACAATTTTAACAAGTGTATAATTATAACCTAAAAATAGTAATTTGATGATTTCAAATCATTAGAGTTCATGAGTTATGAGGGGTCAAACTTGCTATTCCATGCTTTTTACATACCATTGTTAAGGTAAAGTATGGGGCCAAAATTTCATATTGATGAAAATAAAAATGAGGTGTACACAATGAAATACAGTATTTATTTAGTCAAAGAAAAATAATTTTTAATGTACATGCAATTTAAAAGTAGTAAAATTACATCATTTTAATTATATATAAATCTTTTTCTTTTTATACCCAGATAATTTGATTTTATCACATTTTGTAGTACATAATGTCATTATTTAGAATTAGTCTTTTTTTTTAAACCTAACTCTACTCGTTGATTTTATTAATGTGCCCAAATTGATCATTTCAAAAATAAATTTAATTGTCTATTTCATGAAATTTCTTTTTTTGAATGTACTAATTGTAGAGAAAACATGAACTTTCAGAGATAGAGTGCCAGTTAATCCCAACTAATGACACGTCTTTCAGCTTTCTTACCGGGTCGGTGTTGCTGGAATGGGCTAAGACAATCTTTTCCAAGATAATCCCCCTATGTCAAATTCTCAGCCAAGATGTTATAAACTCAAACAATCATTGAACTCTCATTGAATGACCTTAGTTAAGGATATGTATCAGGCTTGAAGGTTTGGGATTATATGTTCTAAATGTTCACTAAAGTTCTTGACAGTGCTGTGATAATGGCCATAACGACCTTACGATTTGATTTTCTCAATTATGATTATTTAATTTTAACAGATTTTGACTCCTAAACATTTACAATTTAAATCCTTAAATGCACCCAGCAAGATAATAAAAATATGTTTTTTTTATATACCATGGCATCTTTGTTTTAAAAACCTAGAAAAATATTACTAAAAAGAAAAAAAAAATTTGCAAAACAGCCCAGTTGTTCGATCCATGCAAGATTACAAAAACACAAAAGTAATGTTAAAAATATTTATAATTTGTTGATACTAGTGAGAAACAGCAAAAGAATTAGTAATGGTTGCAATGAAAAACTATCTAATTTTGAATATTGCCATTTCGTTTGAATGTCAAACCTTTCATTTACTGAGATATAAGAGTTAGTATTCAGGCTATTGAAAATTTGTAATACTAAGATTTATTTTTGATTATGTCAATACCATTCAGAATCAAGCACATATAGTAATTGAGATTTAGATCCTTTATATTTACCTCTTGATGTAGATTATGTTGTGCAATGTATCTTCAAAATCAATCTGAGACAGGACCTCTGTCTCCGACTTTGTATTAGGCTCAGTCTTTTCTTCACAGGAACAGGTTTCTTCTTCGGTTTTCTTCTCCTGAGTCTTCTCAGGGAATATAAAAGTTGGTTTCTTTTCTGGTAAAGTCAAAGCTAGAACCCAAATAATTGTCATTTTGGGAGACACAATAGAGAAAAGAAATACATAACTAGAATAAATATTATGGTGCATTTCAGAGACTTTCTCGCTCCTTGATCTAAAAATGGAAACATTTAATTCAAACTAATAATATATGTGAAACCAAATAATATACATTTTAACTGGAACTAGGGATCTGCGAATACTCGGATTTCGATCTTCGAGTCGGGCTCGTCATTAAGCTCAAGATTGAGATCGAAAGTTTTGTAAGCTCGTCATTTTCAAGCTTCCACTTGATTAACTTAATAATCAATTTTTAAAATGCAATAGTAAGCATAGGCTATTTAATTTAGATAATAGTGGCATTTCCACTTATAAACCATTCAATTAATTAATAAATTGTTTTAATTAGTAACAATTTGTACATTAATAACGTAACAGAGCATTAAAACTGGAGGTGGAAGGAACCAATATGTCTCTAAAGGGAAAAAAATCTTTCATGTGGTCAAATTTTATAGCTGTAAAAAAAAATCAAAAGCCAAAATCTTTTTAAAAGATGTTTTATGCAAAATAACACAATCCTAAGATTAAATTAAATGGTTAGAAACATAAGTATAAGCCCTCATTTAAAGAAAAAATAGTTTAAAAAAAAATATTTTTAAAGATATTTGGGGATTGTTTTATTAGAACTCAGTACACCCAACCAGGAATCAAACCCAGATCTCCCTGTCATAGGAAATCTAGTCAAACACAAGAATAACACCATAGACTACATGGCCCTTGGAGCAGGTATTATTAAAATTAAACTAATTAGTAGAGATGGGTCGAATCATATAATTCTTGAATTCAAATCCTAAATTTTCTTTTGCATCTAGAATCTCAATTCAAAGCCATGACATTTTTAAAATGTAAAATTTTAATAAAATGAAAATATTTTGAATTTAATTTACTAAGTGTTGTTTAAGGCTTGGTGCCACTGATTAGTCGTATTTTGTTTGCCATGTCCATTATGTCATAAATTAAAAGGTAAACTTTTTAGTAAATTAATTATATTATTACAATGTCCTTTTTTGTGATTTTGTAACTCATACTACATAGGCCATATAATAATTCCTTTTACAGATTACTTAAAATTGTTATTTAAAGTCAAAATCTTCAAAATTGTATATAAGATACTTCTTTTGTATTTTTACCAATCTTGAATCTCTCTAATACCAGAAGATTCAAGGGATTTAAGGAATCGAGAATTTGAGCATCCCATCTCTACTAATTAGTAGATATACATTTATAACATTTGTCAAAGTTTCCAACTCTAATGCTGTAAACATCAATAGGTAAGACCCACATAAACAAAAACTTTTCAGGAATTCGAAATAATGACTCTAAAGACTGAAAGTTTTGAGACTAGCTAAGATAGGGCATTTGTATTCTCCCTACACAGTTTGTTTAAATGATCACTTACGGTCAAAACAATAGTTCCTCTGACTGAGGAACTTGGGGTCATCCTTCTCCCACGAACCAGACACAATGTAATGGGTGATGTTACCGTTGGGCTCAGTGGGAGGCTGCCAAGTAACCACCATAGAAGAGCTAGAGTTGGAGAACACTTGGAGAGACATCGGCACAGAAGGGACTGTAACACGTACACACATAATCATTCTACCAAACCAGAACCAATTGGTGAACTTTAATAGCAAATGTACCCGATGCAGACAGTGTGTTTGGTCTGTTTAGGTACTGATGATATATTTTTAGAACATAGCTATATAAGTATCAGAAATACATTTTTAGGGGTGTGCGAGTACTTAATTTGAGTTTGAAATGAGTTTTAGTACCTGCTCTAACTCGACTAAAAGATTTTTCCAAAACTCAAAAAATTTAAGTATTCAGAATTTTTTTTTCTCTCAAAAACTGAGTTTTATTAATGTTATTTAATTTTAAGATATTATTTTATAGCATATAGTCCCTTAATATTGCCTTTTGTACAGTTAAAACAAAAAGTGTATTAAATATATTTTGTTGAGAGGATAAGCGTGGAATGAATGATCAAGCAAATAAATGTTGTGTGTGTGTGTGTGTGTGTATCAAAAGCAAGGGGTAGGTTAAAGTATGGAGTTGTTTTCCCGAAAAATCTATGTTTGTACCTAATGGACAAAATGGATCTATTACAGAAATTCAACCTTAAATATGTATAGTCCAAATATTGCGCTATACAACTTAAACTCAAAAAAACTTTTTGTTTTCATTCAAACTCGACAAGGTGAAAAATTCCTACTCAAACACGCCTATAAATTCAAAATGTTTAGCTATTATTTATCTTTCTCATAATGATAAATTCTATGTGAACCAAAAATTAATTTGTTTTGGGAAATTCTTTAGGCTAAAATATATTAATTATTATGTTGGGTGATTCTGTATGACTTTTGAGCCGACATTAGATGTGGTGAGGAAAGTGAATTATTATTACTGGAGACAAAGTATGTATCAAGAAACACTATCTTGCTAGAGAAATAAATTTATGCTATCAGTAAGAAATTTTTTTTATACAAACAATTCTTTAATTTTCCTTCGATAGAATTTGTTTTGTTATTCTGATAAAATAATTTCATAATTTTGAGTAACGTTGTTATTTAAAATCTCGAACAATTTTGTTTTTTCATAAAATTAAAAGAAATGAGAAAATAAATATTACTCAACAATTTTTATATAATAGTAATGATGACATGATTATATAGTTATTCATACTTTTCAAAAACAACATCAAATAAACCCTCTTCGGTGGCTTCATGGTTTAAGGTGCTATTTTTATTGTTTGACACCAATTTTCCTTATCTAACAAGACCACCGAGGATGCAGAGATCAAGGTTCAAATCTTGGTCGGATGTACTAAGGATGGTTTCTCAAAGTACTTCCACGCAAGTGCAGGTACACTTTCAATAAATATAAACTTCCTCACCACTAAAACCATTAGAGTAGTTAATACATAAGTGTATAGCCTGAATGGGTAGCGATTTTTTGTTGGGTTTTTTTTTAAGAAAAGAAAAAAAAATTGCAGAAAATTTTGTTTCTTTAGTTTACAAGCATTAGCTAAATGATAAGTCATGGTAATATTGATAATAGAAATAAATTCTCCTGATATGTGCATAATGCAACTCACTGTCAGGGTTTGTTCTGAAGTAGTAGATTGGACTTTGAGCGCCTGTTCTCTCGGTGGCGATGGTATAAGTCTTGACGTAGAAAGCGTACTGGGTGTAAGGCTTCAAGCGTGACAGGAGGTGGTACACCAAAGCACTTTGGTTTTCTGGGACATGCACATCATCCACCTTCCATCTGAGGACATCCACAAACTGGTGTCAATGACAGGCTTATGTGGACTCTGGCTTACACTCAAAGTGGTGTGCCTTGTTTGGTTTTTATATACTGTGATTTAATTAATTTTGGGTGAATTATGGTGTATTTATTTATAGTTCACCCTTATTACACTCTTTCTTTAAATTATAAAATATAAGTTATTGAAAGGTAATATTGAAGTTGTTATTATTATATCTCCTCAAGAAAAACCCCTTTTCGCTATATGAGGAATATTTTGTTATATTTGGGGGACGGTATGGGAGATGGGTAGAAACATATACACGGAAGTTAATATATAAATGTTTTAAAAATTCCCATTAAATTACAATGCATTAGAATAATTATTAATAGTAGAACAACGAATTTTAGAAAAAAGGAGATTGTGCTTAAAAAATGTTGATTAAGGCTATAAGAAAAACTAGAAATTAATTTAGAAATGTGTGTTGACAGGAAAGCAGTCATCAAGCTTTTAAAACACAAGAATGTTTTTTAACAACAAACGCATACAGGTGGTCCCCTGGTATGGTTGTTTTCCACATGTGATTTTCACTATAGTTTCCCATTCCTTTCTACACACTAATGTGGGCCTAACAAACTTACTTTTTAAAAAAACCTCCTCCTTCTTAACCTTTATATTAAACTGTTAATAACTCTTTTGTTGAACAGCAATTTTTTTTTTAATATGAGACCAACCACACCATGTCCTAATCTTTGGTGTGTTTTCAATAAATGCTCTGTTTATTGATCTGAGGATCATGATTTTTGGGCGGCGACCTAAACACAAAATTTATAGAAAGTCGCGGAAGTGAATTAATTAGTTTATATCGAATACTTCTTTCAAACAATTACGTAATAATTTTTGTCACGCCCGAACAGTTTGAGGGGCCCCTTAAGTAAGCACGCATAATTTCCTTGTATCAAAATTAACTGGAACTTGTTTATTTTAGCACATCCTACCGTTACTACTTGTCTAATTGTGGCCACATCAGGATTTGAACTGTTGACCTGACTAGTGCCAGAGTTTGGCAAATTGCATACTAAGCCTGCCTCGAGGAGAGAACTCATCTGCTTTGCTACTCTAACCTTAGTGGCGAGAGTGTGAAGAGAAAACCTAAATAAAGTTTATCTTTGCGTATTTAATGGTTAATCTTATTAAATTGTTTTATTTCCCCAAGCTATCAAGCATATTTAAGGACATTATGAATTAGAGAACCAAGATCGGCTCAAAGCTTACCCATCCGCCCCACATGCATCCCTGCCATCATAAAGAGTGACATTTTGGTATGGAGCTTCTGTGGAATATACTACGTAGCCTAGCAGTGAACGTGGGTCATAATGATCAAATTGGCTCCACATAAGAATGACAGCCTGGGATCTTGTCTGTGTTACATCCACTTTCAATGCAGTCACATTACCTGGAAATTAAAATAGTCTGAATAGAAACACAAACATATTTATATAAATAAAAGGTTTGGTCAAAGAATGTTTGAAAATTTACTAGTTTTTGCCAATTCACTAGATTAAATACAAATTGTTTATGATATAAATATATAGTTGCCATCATATTCTTAATATAAAATTTCATGTATTTTCAAGAAGAGGTTCCCATTTTTCCAGACACTGTATAGAGTATAGAAACAAAATTTTACTTTCCATTGAATTGACTAGTGTTAAGTAATATAATTTGTGATCAGAACAGTATGATAAGATCTTAATGAACAATAAGATGGAGAGGCAATTAGCTATTTGTTTGAATCAGAAATTCTAGTTCTTCAGTTCACTTTTTATTATATGAAAAGTCTATTTAAATCTCACAGTCAAATTCTTAAATTCGCAAGGTTTCAGTATTTTTTAAAAGTTTTTTTTTTTTAATTTCTTGGTACATAAAGGAAAAAAATCCCATTTTTCTACGTTAATAGAAGGTTAAGGCCCCCACACTTATCAGAAAAATATAGCTCCAAAAGTTCATATTTAAAAGATAAACAAAAATTAGTGGTTATTTTCTTAGATATGGGCCTACATTAAATATTTCTTCAGCCAGAGAGTATANACACTTTGAGAAGCCAAAAAAAAAAACAAGCAAATTAAAATAAAATAAAAGTTAAGGCCTATTCAAATCGTATGAATATATTCGAACTAAGTCTAATCAAAATTAAAACAGATTTAAGCTGTGGAACGGTGGCAACATTTATTCGAGCTCAGACAGCCGGTGCAGCCACGCAGTCTGTGTTATTATATCCCTGGAATAAATTAAATATAAATCAAAAAAGTAAATATTCAACATTTTCTTGGTGGTACGCCAAATTACGGAAATTGTTGGGTTGGTTCGCCATTCAAAAAGTTTGGGAACTGATGCTTTATAGTTTCAATACAATACTTTTTATTTTAATAATTTTGATATAATCTACTTACATGCCACTTTATCTCCATTGGAGTTTCTGGCTACGTCCAGGTCAGAAAATTCTGAGAAATTGGCAACATGCTTGAGCCGCTCAATCTTATAAAGACATAGCTTGGGGTTAAAGTGGAAGAAGAGACGGCCCCTGTTGATTTGTAAGTTGGCGGGTCTTGTACTCCAGTCCCACAGCTCCTGAAGGTTCTGATTGTCCAACACCACAAACACATACCTGCAAAAACATATGAGCATCAAAGAAACAACCAGCATGTACAGTCTGTCAATTTGTGGAAGTAACAACAAAGTACCATTTCAAAGTGAAATACTTTTTCTTAATATGTGTGAATTTAAAAAAATGTTAAAATGTATCAAAATCCTTTATTTTTATTTTGTCATTTTTGTTTATACATAATTATAACACACCCAGAAGGTATTATTTATGTTTTTGATATCTAGTGTAAACAAATACAATGGGGGTGTCACCTAAAACTGTGAAATATTATTTAATAATAAATTCTTCTCTAACTTAGGTAAAATATATATTACACAAGTACAATTATCAATCAAATAATTACAACATTCAAATTTACAATAACAAATCATGAAATAAGTTAATCACACATTTTGTACAGGGAGTTTTACTATGACTCATGTTTTTACTATACAATTTCTAGATAAAATGTGATCATCGGAATAGGGATCATTTTTCAACCATGCTGTGACAAGCTGGGTTAGACACCATTTTTAATACCGATCCACTGTGTTTCTCTCCCGCCAATGCTGCAGAGAAGAGAGAGAGAGTGTGTGTGTGTGAACAACCTATTATTTATGTATTTTGCAATATTTTTATATATATCTCTATGGAGATAATATATAAGAAGACAAAATTGTAAAATATGTAAAAATATGAACAAAAACTGATTTTTTACAAGACGGGTTGATATCAAGTACTTCCAACCTATATTTTTCCATTTAACTAATGTTCTATAAAATAATTTTTTTCATAAACGCAGTATTTTTCCAGAAAGAAACTTCAGCCACTATATGAAAACTTCCTGTACTAATAGTTAGTGAAGTTGACATCTTAATAGCCAACATCCCACCTTCCCTTTTCTTCTTCCCCCTCCCTAAAACTGTGGTTTTCTGTATTTTCTGTATTTCTGTACTTTAGAATATGGTATTATAAAAATCAGTCAAACCATTAAAGCAATTATTTAAAAAAGTTATTTTAATACTAAAAAACTATCTATCTGGTCTTAGTTTCAATGTTATCAAATTTAAAAATCAGAAATCACGCTTCAACAAGTTTTCTGGTTTGAGCTTAATCCTATCTAATGTGCCAGTTAATTGGTCAAGAAATGGGCTCTTTAAATCACCTTAATTTAGGAAACAAAGTTAAATTACGTCTCATATTTTGAGACCGGAAGAGTTGACTCTGAGTTAGGACACCTAGCTTTGATACTTGGGCAGGATACAAAGGGGGTCTTAGCAGTACTTTTACATTTCAATGATACACTTACTTATGGCTCTCGAGTTCTTTCCCATGGATGACCTTGAGGTTCTTAATAAAGTTAAGAGAGACGAGTGGGAATGAACGTACAATCTTCAAATAACCTTCAATCTCCTCAATCATGTTAAGATTCTCTTCCAATTCTTTGACAATATTCTCTGTAACAATATCATAAGGTCAAAACATTATTTCTTAAATTTAATCATTTATTTTTCTTGATTTAGACTGTTTAGTTCTGATTTATACTGTCATATTTGTAGACAAACAATATATGCAATCTGGATCATCTGATAGTTCAGAAGAACTACATATTCCAAAACCATATTGATGAATATACTTAACAATGGCGTTTATTTTAAATCTTCTTTTAGGCCTTTTTTCCCCCATATATTCTATAGTTATTATATACAGGTAAATTTAAATATTTATAAATATTTCATTCTTATTAATATAATGATATTTTGGAAAAATAAATATTTATGAAAATTTAGATATATTTTTGACAAAGTGACCGGAATAAAAAAAGAAGAGCGGGGACAGCATTTTGGTGACAGGAAGAAATAAGTTTTAAAAAAATATATAAATTTGCATGTGTGTACTCAGGGTGAGTCTCTCTATCTCTCCAAGTTGGTTCTCTTCCTTACTGTGGAATCCGAACCACGGTGGAGGCCTGGCACTCCACACATTCTCAAGTTGTGATTAATACACGTCTTGTCAGAGGTGAAGGAAGGGTTTAGCAATCAGATAAATCTGTGCCGGGACCGAGGATTGAGCCCCGGACCCCCAGCACAGAAGTCTGACACCTTACACCTAGACCACAAGGTCACCAGTATTTCAAAGGATATCTGAAAATTACACTAACTTTTTTTAATTTCCTTGGCTTCTCCCAGATTTTCCCTGTCATGCTAGATTCCCGGACTTTCTCGGGTTTTCCTCTCCCCCCTCCCGAGATATGTATCCATTTAAATTGTATATCATACTGTATTTTAACTATAAAACATTATGTTCTACTAAAATTCAAAAGAAAAATTAATAAAATTTGCAAGCAACAAAAAAACAATAAATTAATTTATAAAAAGGACTTAAAAAAAAAATTAATAGGCCCAAAAGCCTATCCATGCCCAGGGTATAGTGGAAACTAGAAGTAAACCCGATCTGGAGTAGAGTTAAAACATAAGCAATGTGTCACAAATTGTAAGGCTTACTTCCTCCTCTAATCTGGATTTCCAAGGATCCCTTGATGTATGTGCAGCCCCGTAGTTTTTGGGCTGAGGCAATACTATCCACATTAACCCCTGCACACTCCTTCCTGCAAGGACCTGTAAAACAAACCTCTGGACATTCTTATATGTCATCAAACAAAAAACTCAGGTGTAGGCACGATTGTTTAAAAAAAAAAAGTTTGTGCTTCAGACAATGGCCACCAACTTTATAGAGACTGTAATGATCCTAATTTTTATATTTAATATTCTTTCAAAATTTAAACATTTATTTTTACTGTCAATATAGTTTTCTATTTATCTATATATTCAGCCATTTTGTTTTATTTAATTTAAATACTCTTTTTATCATTCTATTTAGTAACTGTGTTAATGTCATGGTACCATCTTTTTTGGTAATCATCTTTTAAAATTTTCTATAATGATGTCATTCTCCTTTGTTCGGGATGGGGAAGTCCTGATAAAGGAAGGGGGTTTCTGACAAAAAATAATGATATCACTCTGTGAAGGAAGCTTAACTTGTAAGGACGTGGTTTAGCAAAATCTTAATAAATCTAAGTAATCTTTGTTTAAAACTAGAGTAATATTTTATTTAAATAATAATTAAATATAAATAAAGAAATGTTAATTAAAAGATGTTTTAGTGAAATAATTATTTAAATTCAACTTCTGTAGAATCTGTGTTTAAGAAGAGCATGGCGTCATGGAACAATGAAATAGAATAATTAATCAATTTTAATAAAGTCAATAAACGATACAACAATTGTCAGGGAATATCAACAAAAGAAAGGGTTACAATAATTGGAACCCACCAATGGGCACATATAATCACGTAATCACCATAAGACTTTAAAAGCATGTGTGGAGATGAAAATGTAGTATTCAGGTGGTGTCGAAGAAGGTTGGGGGTATGAGTGATTACTTTAGTTACAGGTGCTAATAGCCTCTAATTTGTAGAAAGGGCAATGTAAAAAACAGCAATGTATATTAATAGTTCTATGATATTCCATGCATAATTTTAATCCACTATATTTTGAGCATTATCTGAAAGTATCAAAGGGTTTACAAATCAAAGTCTTGATTAACTATACGACAAAAAATAATTTTTTCAGAATATAAGGGGCCACACCCACACCCTTTCCTCTTCTTTTCTTTTTTACATCCATTTATTATCACAAACAGAACATACCTTTTTAGTGTAAGCCCCGAGACACAGCTTTAGAATGTGTGGTAAAGTGTTTGGAATTGCAAGGCAACTTTTTATAAACAAATAAGTTAGTTTTACAGAGTGTGTGTGTGCAACTTTTAAGGAAAATACAAATCAATATTTAAAAATATACAAAAGGATGAGTGGCTTCTTTCAGTTGTCAAATTTGTTATAAAGGGAAGAGCTTTTTAGCATTATGAAGGTGGTCTTGAGCTAAGAGTTCCTGGCTGTAAATCCAGAGGTCCCAGGCTCGATCCCCAGCGCTTCCAGAATTATTTGTGAAGCTTTGGGTCTGTAAACAAGGTCAAACTCAGCCTCGTGCGGACAAATGAGGAGCTACTTGAGAATTGAGATAGCAGCCGCAGGGTATGTTGTGCTGACTACATAACACCCTCTATCTGCAAATGTTGACACTATCATCGTTAACGGAAGCAGTACCTCAGTCAATAAAACTTTCTTGAAGGCTCATGCCGTAGTATTTTTATTTATTTTTTATGAATCTCTGGAAACTCTTTCAACTAAATTATAAAATGTTGAAAAATGACACCTAGACATAGAAATCAAACCCAGGATCTTTGGATTATCACGCTCATGCTATACCACTGGATTTGATTCCCATGTTCAAGATTAATTTTTCAGCTTTATTTAACTTAGGTGTTAAGTCATGATTTTAAATTGATGGCAGTTATTCTTTCTTTCATTACACTGTAGAGTCAATAGTTCAGTGTAAATATATTTGTATATATTTAAACACCAAGCTGTGTGTCATGAAGCTATTAATTTATGAATATAGTTGATTTTGACAGGTTTAAAATATAAAGAATTGCAATTAATCAATGTTTAAAAATTTGCTGGTCATAATTATGTTTATAGGCTCATAAAGAGTTCAATAAAATAATAATCAAGTTGTGTCACCTTTGCATGGTTCACACTGGTACCGACGACCATCAAAGGACTTCATCTCCATGTAACCATGCGGACAATCCAGGATACAAGTGTTGTTGAAAGCTTTCCACGGCTTGTCCCGGTAGTCATTGACCTGTTCTCTTGGTACAGGCATATCCAGGCACTCTTGTTCCAAGATACAACGGCGGTTTAGATACTGCAACATTCACATGAGATAAATTAACATCTACAATATTTTAAAAATACATTTTTTTTTTAATTGCGATATTCTACCAAGTAACCAGTTATCCACAAAAACATCAATTAAATGACAAGTCATATGAACACACAGGTGTAGAAATAAAGAATATATTAATTTTATTTAAAATGTTGATAACCAATAAAAATAATTTTTTGACAAATTAGGTAAGGCACAGCCAACAAAAATCGTAGAAGAAAACACTCATTATTTGTTTAAAAAAAAAGTTTCTCTAAAGTTACAAAAATTCTCTTGGTATCATTTTCCATAGTTTTAATTTGATGAATCAAATTTGAAAGTACAGGCTAATTCTTACCTATTTTCCAACTAGTTTTATGTACAAACACTATTTTGTACTGCCTTGGTCAGTGGTAAAATCTTCTTTGGGATAAATTTAGGGCCATATATATATATATATATATATATAAAATCGATCGATATTCAAAATACAATATTATTAACTTGGCACAATATTATTAGCTTGGCTTGATAAAAAATCATAAGGACACCAACCCGAAACTAAAAGTGGATAATTGAACCATACTGGCCATTCAATCTCTGGTGCACAGTGCTGGATCGGGAGAAGGATTGCATGGAAAATAGTCAAAAATAGTCAAAAATATTGTAACCAATACTTTAATGTTGTAAAGAATTATCACCTAATCAATAACACTTTCAACTTAGCTCTAATGTGCAGAAAAGAAAGTGGCTTAAAATGAAAACGCTCCAGTAATTAGATACTAAGTTTAGTATGATAACCAACTATTTGTATTAAAATACATATTTTTGCTATTAACAAACATTTTAGGCCCAATTATGTATTTTATATATTAATTTTATTGTAACAAACTTTTTTGTGTGTGATAAGATTACAAATTTGTTAGTCAAAATGATTGGATTTTCTAATTCATCTTTTTAGTATTATAATTATTAATTAAAATTATTTTAAAAACTAGCATTATTATTAGTAAAATCTTGATTAATCATAAATCATAAACATTAAGTTTATACTTGAAGGAGCCTTATTAAAACCAATCACCCCCCCTCAACAAGAGGCCCTAGATCCGCCCTTGCTGCACCAAAACAATCAACTATCCAAGATATTGCAAGCAGTTGGTTAGTTACCCTGTAAGTGTTGACAGGGCAGCTCTTGATACATTTCTTCTGGAACAAGACACCCTTACAGACTGTGCAGTCCTCGGAACTGTTGGCCCGAGAGCAGCCCCCTAGGCAGGACTCGTGACAACAGTCATGGCCGTTGGCACTGCAAGTCCGGTCACCACAGTTGGTGCACACTGGTATAACATACATCACAACATTAAAAGCTCTGTACAAACACACAAAAGATACGTCACAATATCATGACCACTTCGTTTACCCTGATAGGGTAGGCTCTCTCTCTTTTTTTTTTACTGCGTTTTACTACTTGCTCGGGTTATACACGTGTGTACTAATTACTCTATGTTAGGGATTAGGAAAGTTTAATTTAGAATTGTACCCACATTTGCATGGAGGGAGAGTGGAAAACAATTTAGGGATAAATGCCCTCAATGCACCCGACTAGGATCAAACCCGATGTCCCAGTTCTCAACAGCTAGTCTATTGTGAGTATGACACCTTAAAACCATGCACCCAGCGAGGTGGGTGGTATCAGTCTTACCTTGTTGTATTACACTATGGCTCTAACTTATAGTGTATTATACGGTATATGGTAGAATAATTCCGAGTAGGCTTGCTACCTTTCAGGATAAATGAAATCTAGGGGCTCTTATGGATGGTTGTCAATCTCTAAGCAATTTAAGAAAAAAAGTGGTGTTTTTTTTAAGATTCCAGTAAACTATCACCGTTATCAATATATATTGTATATTTGTGATTTGTGATTTGTCTTTTTACTATAAATACATATAATAAAATCCTTTATATTTTTATTAAATGCTGTTCTGTTCCTAGCAATCCATACTTAAAATAAAAGCAAGCTATTGGAATACTAACAAGTCATTAATAATAATAATAATAATAATAATAATAATAATAATAATAATAATAATAATAATAATAATAATAATAATAATAATGGTATTTATTTATCTGATGAAATTAAGGCGCTAGCCTTCTCTTCCACTTAACCAGTGTTGAATACAACATACACTATTACATTTATTGAAATACTATTTAATAAAGGAATATTCAAAAAAGTAGTAAAACATTCACACGTTCATTTCATACACTCATTTAAAGCTCAAGTAGTTTCAAGAACTCAGTTTAGCTTATTAGACAAGATAAATCGCTTAACCGCGCAGTTGAAGGAGAGTCTAGATGTTAGGTGCCAAGTAGAGTTATCTAGTTTGTTCCAAGCCTGCGATGCCAAGACAGTAAAATAACGAGCATAGGTATAAGATCTATGCATGAGAATATACATCTGTAGAGTGGATTCTGATCTAGTAGCTCGGGTGTGTTTATCTTTCAGAAATAAGAACCGTGAGGATAGGTATTGAGGCTGAGATGTTTGATAATATTTTGTGAAGCAATACTAATAAGTGTAGCCTTCGCCTTTCATTTATTCTTAACCAACCCAGTTTATTAAAACACTTAGAAATGGTCATGCCGTTTTAGGTTGAATATGTATATGTAGTCTGTGTAGTCTTTCTGCTAGATCATCTCTTAAGTCATTGTATACTACATTACAGTAGTCAAAGTGTGGCATTATTAAGTTCTGTACAAGGATAATTCGTACATTTTCTGGGAGAAAATTCTTTAGTCTTCTCAGTGAATGTAAGCAGGCATACACTTTCTTGCAAATTGAAGTTACCTGATCTGTCCAATTAAGATTTTCATCAATAATCACACCAAGGTTTTTAGTAATTGTTGTCAGTTGTACTGTGGCTACTCCTAATCATATGTCAGTCAGCAGGGAATGGTCCACATTCAGTAGTAGTTTGTTTGTTCCTATAAGAATGGCTTGAGTTTTATCAGGGTTCAATTTAAATCCATTTTTTTCAGACCAATCATTTATTGCAGCTAGGTCAATATTTATTCGTTGTATGGCTGTATTTAGTGAAGACCGGTCAGTGGAAATATATATTTGAAGGTCATCTGCATACATGTGATATTTACAGTATGGCATTGAAGAAGTGATATCGGTCACATATGTAGAAAAAACCAATGGCCCTAAAATTGAGCCCTGTCGAACACCAGTCTCAACTGGGCGCCATGTTGAGAACGTGTTGCCTAACATAACACTTTGCTGGCGACCATGCAAATATGATCTCATCCACTGTATACTGCCTATAGATAAATTAAATTATACATGCAATTTTGCTAATAGAATATTAAAATCCACAGTATTAAAAGCTTTAGAAAAATCTAATAATATAAGAAGTATTAGCTCGCGCTTATCCATGGCTAGTCTAATGTCGGCTGTGACATTTATCAACGCGGTACATGTACTATGATGTGACCTGAATCCTGATTGATAGGCAGTTAACATATTGTGTTTGTAACTGTGTCTGTTGATACACTAGGAATTCTAGTGCCTTAGAAAGTGACGGAAGTATACTTATAGGTCTAAAGTCATATAAATCTTTTGCTAGTCCTTTTTTAGGTACTGGCGTAATAAGTGCAAGTTTCCATATTGTTGAATACTGTTCGGTCATGCGTGATAAGTTGAATAAGTCAGTTGTTGTTGATATAACATTTATTAAAAATTTTTGTATTAGTAATATTGAAATTTTGTCTATGCCCTGTGCTTTCGATTTAATTCTCATTATTGATTTGTATACCTCACGATGAGTCAAATGTGCATTGGAGGCATAAATGTCGTTTATAGTTTGTATTCTAACTATCTTATTAGATAATCTAGGAATGTGAAAAAAATCTTCATTTAGTTTATTGGGACTGATGTGCATATGATTGCTTCACATCCAGCACCAAAGAGTCCGTATTCTCCGAGGTTTTTTCAGCAATACCAACAAATCTCAGGTTGGATCGTCTTTAGTATTGTTCCAATTCGTCTTTAGAAAGGACAAGTTCACGCTTTAGCTGATTATGATCAGCATCTCGTTTCTTAATGTCTTATCTCAGCTTCTTGATTTCATCCATGTTAAAATCAAGTAGATCTTTCAGTTCTTTCACTACTGCACGGGTCATCCATTCATTGATTAGATTATTTAATACATCCTTCAATTGTAGCGCTTCCTTGACCCGCTCTTGCACTAGGCTAGAAAGTTCGATGCTGTCAAAGCTTGTCTTCTTGGCCATGTTATAAAGGCGAACAAAACAAAATGTATTCAATAAGTTCTTCAAAAGTAAACAAAGACACATTCACAATAAAAGAAAGAAAAAAAATCCAATTTAGAATGAATTATATTAGACTTTAAATGTGTTTAGAGTATTAAACTGCACTCAGCACCTGCTTTAATAAAGATTAAAAGAATGAGCGAAAGGTGACCGGTTACTCACAATCCGCCATCTTAGATCTATCATATTGATACCTATTAGGAATTTATTATTATTATTATTATTATTATTATTATTATTATTATTATTATTATTCTTCAAACAGCCTGGTGAAGGTGGTCTGGGAACAGGAACATACTGCAGTGCATTGGAGAATTCAAGATTTTAAAAAGATGAAAATATGTTTTTACTTTTTCCTCATATTTTGAATAGGGATTTGTTTTAGGAATCTTTATTTATTTATTTATCACCGCATCTTACTACCCGTTTGGGTTATACGCTTAAGTACTAATTACGCTAATGGGTTAGGAATAGGTAAGGGTGAATTTAAAAGACGTGACCCCGCATTTGCGTGGATGGAGAGTGGAAAAACACCCCAATTCACCCAACCGAGATTCGAACCTCGTTCTCCCTGTCCTCGGCAGTCTAGCTCAACACAAAGCTAGCGAGCAGTCCCCAAACCATTAATTTAAGACTTAAACTGAATGTAAGAATGTTACAATGAATGTATTTTAGCAAAAAAAAATAAAAATTGTATCTTTCACTATTTCTATTTTTTCATTTTATTCCTTTTCCTTTTATGTTCATGATTTTTTACAAAATTTGAATTCACATTCGAGATTTGGGATTCAAAGGTGAAATGAAAATTCGAATTAGTAAAATAGTGGATTCGAAACTCCTGTATAAACAAGAATATTATTTTCAAGCACTTTAATATTTACCACTTTCTATTTATATTACTATCCACAAAGTAATGATTTGAAAAAAATAAAAAGGTTTACTTGTAAAACGATCTATATGATAATCCTCATGAATAATTCCTATATCACTTGTATCTTAATGCAATAAATCCATTTCCAAGCGAGAGCAGTAAAAGCAGGCTGTGGTAGAAATCGTGGATAAACTTATTGATCAGTTGGAGGGTGATAGGCTGCAACACATGCAAACCCACATTATGTATATTTTATAACAGTTGTATATGCCTGTCCAATTAATGCAATTTTGTTTGAAGGGTACTTCGCATCTTTCAGGGCAATTTGCATATCTACACTATTTTTTTTTTAGCACCGCGTCTTACTACCGGTTCAGATTATACGCTTATATACTAATTACACCAGTGGTTATAGGGCCGAGGAAAGTTTTATTTATACTAAATGTACCCGCATTCGCGTGGAGTGAGAGTGGACGGCTATTTTGTAAAAAAAAAAACCTCAGTACATCCGACAGAGATTCAAACCTCAATCTCCCTATCATCGGCAGTCTAGTGTAACCCGAATGTAGCGGCTTAGACCATGTGGCCACCGAAGCTGGTATCTACACTAATGGGTTGGACGAGGAATTAAAATTAATTGTATCAACATCTGTGGGGAAAAGAGAAACCATTTGAAAGATTCGAGGGGCAAAGGAGGAAAGTCACATTACACACATTTTCCAGGAAACTACTTTTATATCTGGATTGGACCCTTTGCTCAGTATACAGACACGTTACCGAGTAAGCTAAGGTGTCGGACTATTTCCCTCTTAGATTAAACCAGTGATTTAACAATTAAAGAATTAATGCTTCTTAACTTCATTCCAAAATGCCCCCCAAATAGTAAATAGTTAACAAAAACAGATAAAAAAAAACAAACAGTTTCGCCAATGAGTTTGTTCCCACGGTCCTTGAACATAAACTCGCTCCCCCTCTCCCTCTTTTCTTTAAAAAAAAAAAAAAA
>CABFWB010001097.1:0-14434 GCA_902151455.1 Timema bartmani | reverse complement strand
GATGTTAAAAAAAAAAAAAAAAAAAAAACTGCTCAAGGAATTTCAACGGCTAGCCATAAAAAGGGACAAAGAGGAAAAAAAAGTGTATTGAAAAGAAAGGCTCTGCTGAAGCTCCAGAGAGAGATGTTGAGGGTGTTGAGATGGGAGGGGGAGGGCCTTGGCCCACCGGAGGCGCCACATTCCTAGAGCTCGGCACAGTGAGTCACAGGCTGACCTTGAAAACACTCTCGGTAGAGGGCGAGAGAGGAATGGCCAGTATCTGCAGGTAACGGTACACACTGCCATTTCGCGAAGAGGGGGACAACATTCCTCGTCGTCCATCGCAAAACTCACCTTTCTAGTACACAGTACACTTTCTAAACGTACATAATGCTACATCAGACCTGGGTATTTTTTTATTTTTGTTGTTGAAGGGCCACATTCAAAATTTAAATATGATAAACCGGCGGCCAGATAAAATACTATTTTTTGGTGGACGTAATAATTATATTTAAAAAATGCACATATATAAAATGAATAAATGGAACGGAGCACCGCACAAACTCTCTCGCTTTTATCTTAAAATAGAGACATTTGCTAAAAGCTCATAGAATTTGTATGATATAATTACAGTGTTGCAGAAACATTCCACCAAAGAGCATAGATGTAATGGGGAGCATCTGTGTCTACCAAAGAGCATAACAATCAATTATATATTTTTAAGTATTTCACAAAAAAGTATTATGTTTGTTTAGAGTTCAGAAACTATTGGTTTTATAAAAATATTTTTACTTTTAGAGTACTACAGCTTTAAAATGATAAGTTTTTACGTATCTCAAATAGTTACGAATATAATTATGATCAAATTGACAAATTTCTACTTATTTAAAGTTCATGGTAAAATGAGAATAGCTATTTTGTTTGTAATGTTAAACAACCAATCTACAAAATTTTATAAAAATTGTTAAAGCGGATTTTGAGAAAGTTGTTGTCCCCCCCTTTCAATAGATACCCTTAATTTTGGGATTGGATGTATAATTCCAAATTCCCCCCTCTCCCTTTTCAATAAACTACCCTTAGTATTGGGATTGGATATCATCGGGACGGGGAGGAGGTTAAGAAACCCCTAGATACCAAGTTTTAGCCTGATCGGTAAAATAGTTTCGGCTTTAGTCCGAGATATAAACAGGCAGAGACCGACGACATCGCGAAAATCACTTTTCGTTTACAGGGGTAATAAAACGTGGACATTTATCGAAATCTAGAGTTTGATTTTTTTGACATTCAGATTACGGCTCCATCCAAGAGATTGAAACATATTAAAAAGAGCCTCACATTCCACCAAATGCATAAATCAAATAACATACACTGTTACAGAAACATTAAGAAAATAAAAGCATCTGTGTCCACCAAAGAGCATAACATTATTATTATTATTATTATTATTATTATTATTATTATTACTACTACTAGCACCGCGTCTTACTACCCGTTCGGGTTATACGCACTTACGCTAACGTGGAATCCGAGCCACGGTGGAGGCCTGGCATTCCACACATTCACAAGTTGTGATTAATACACGTCTTGTCAGAGGTGAAGGAAGGGTTTGACAATCAGATAAGTCTGTGCCAGGTCAGAGGATTGAACCCCGGACCACCAGCACAGAAGTCTGACACCTTATCCCTAGATCACCAGGTCACCCAAAAACATAAAAATAAATTGCATTTTCAGGCTTGAATTTTATTTATATATATATACTTATAGTTCAGAAACTATTTTATAAAAATATAATTCAAACAAAAGATTTTTATATCTAATAATACTAAATATTTACAGCAATAAGTTATTTCGTATCTTAAATAGTTGCGGATATATGTGTATTATTTGCGAGGGGAGGGTGCATTACTATTTTCCACCCCTAGCGCAAATACTTCTTGGTATGCGATCGGGCAGATCATTTGTGATCCAAATTCTAAAACGGAAGACTACAAATATGAAATAAGTATTCAACTAGGATTGTTGTGAAAATATAGGAGGGGGTTGACAGACAGAGTGACATGGAGTGGGTGAAAGGTGTGATGAGTTGCGGGTATAGGGAAACCCCTACCCAGGAACTATATTCAACTAAGAAAACTGATGTGTGCTCGGCTGGCTCTCGAGAATCTGTCGAGTCGTTGAGATAACCAACCACTGGAGCCTTCTGCCTCCTAGCGTTCAAGACCCGAACACTAGGACCCTTTGTTGGTAGTTCGTTCGGTAGAGAAACTTGGGGAGAAAACACGAAGGAAACACCACGGATTAACTACCCCAAAGTGGCACTAGGGATTATTTTCACGATACACGGAATTCACTCCTGTTCCAAGATTCATTTTTTACCCGAACAACCTTTCTATATTATTATGAAGATGTAGCGATAATAGTCTACTATGATTACAATTTCTTCCAAATGGTTGCGCGAGTTAACAATTTGCTAAGCAATTCAAGCGTTGCTTGTATAGATTTTCTAAAAATGTTTTTAACTTTTTTATAATCATCAAATGGGTTTTAAGACCAATCCACGTTAAAAAGAAATCCATCTGTAATAGTTTGTTCACAGTAACAATAAAAATAATAATATATAACATGGCTAATAATAATTATAATGCATTAACTATAATAATGAACACGTCAAATATTACATTTGAATAGTCGAAATTCCAGTGGCCACGCGAACAGATTTTTTATTAAAATCAACAACCAATAAGGCGCGTGCTCTCAAAAAGGTTAGCCAGCTTTGAATTAACACACTGGTTGATATGAAAACGACGGGGAGAATTTCCTAGGTCATTTGATTTTGTCCTAGTTTGAGGAATTATTAAAGTTGATAGCAAAAATTAAAGAGATCATTTTTTTTTAGAAAATGGTAAATGTGTTTTTACACGATCCAAGACGTTACCCTCGCAATATTCTTGGATTGGCGGTGAAGTAGGAGGTTCGAATATCAGCTGGATGAACTGAAGGTGTTTTTCCCCTAAATGGTTTCCCTCTCTCCCTCCACGCAAATGAAGGTAAATTTATCCACCTTAAATAATGTAAATATATTGATAGCGTATCCCGTTTTATGAATAGTAAATAGCCCTATTACTGGCTCGATCATACGGTTAAAGTCAATATTATGGTGAATTCGGTACTGAATAAGTAAGGGGGAAAAATTGTCTTGTGTTCGTGTGAGCGGGTATTAAATGCATCCTTCGGTCCAACAGCAAGATACTCTGCTGCACTCGGGAAAATGCATCCGAGTAACTTGCATTGCTGACTGGACAAGGAGATAGGACACGTTGGTTACATAAACACACGCTCCATATACAATGCCACACTCAATACAGTGTTGCCAACTTCACTTGCTAATTGTTTTTTGCACCGCGTCCTAGTACCTGTTCAGGTTATGCGCATGTACTAATTACGCTAAAGAGTTTGGGATGAGTAAGGTTGAATTTAGAGAAAGTGTACATTTGTATGAAAAACTATTTTTAATCACGTCTTACTACCCGTTCAAGCTATACGCATATAATGATAATTACTTTAATGGGGCAGGGATGAGGAAGGAAGCATTTTAGAGGTAAATCTACCCACATTTGCGTGGAAGGAGAGTGGGAAATCCTTTAGGAAAAACCACCCACATTATACCCGACCAGAATTCGAATCTCCCATCTTCAACAGGCCAATCTAACACGAGAGTAACGCCCTAGACAATTTGACCAGTGAGGCTGGTGATAGTGGAAAACTATTTAGGAAAAAACACTCAACCAGGATCTGAGCCCCGATCTCCCCTTCATCGTCAATCTAGTCCATTACGAAAGTGTAGCCTTGACCATGCGGCCACCAAGTTTTATTACCCGTTAGGTAAACCCGTATATTTACACTAACGGATTAGGAATGAGGAAGGTAAAATGTAAAGGATATGTAACTGCTATTTGCGTGGGAAACCATTTAGTAAAATTCACCCTCCAAACCTCCAACCAGAATGCAAGATGCGGTCTCCCCGTCATTGCCAGCCCCATCTTTAGAAAGAATGACGTCCCATTCGACCACTGGATGTAGGCCTACAACGGTTGTGTCCCCCCCAAATGGTTTCCTACTCCACCTACACAAACGCGGGTACATTTTCTTTCAATTATACCTTCCTCATCCCTTCCCCTGCAGGGAAAATACGGTGATATCCCGGATGGGTACACATATGAGATAAAAAAATTACAATTTTTTTTTTTTTTTTTAAGTTTCGATTATTTTTACCTGGAAAACATGGCATATATTTAAATGGAACGAATGCAATCAAAATATCCCTAATTATGTTTCCCCCTTAATTTAATCCATCCAAAGGATTTCAACACCAGAAACAATATCAAAGCAATAACAGCGATTCTCACATTCACGTATCACTACTGATGGGTCAGATATTTTATTATTTTAGTTTTATTATCAAAGTCTTAACAAATACAACTCCTTCCCCTGGAATTTAATCTTTAAAGTATTTTAGGGTGGTTATCATTATAAACAAGTTTTCTTCAAAATTACCAATATGGAATGATTGAAACTTCAAACGAGTTTAATATTTTTCAAAATTCCCGTCTGGTATTTTTTTTAGCACCGAGTCTTACTAATCGTTCGGGTTATACGCTTATGTACTAATTACACTAATGTGTTATGGATTAGGAAGGCTTAGATTTAGAGTAAATGCACCCACATTTGCGGAGGGAGATTAGAAAACTGTTTATGAAAAACCACCCTCAGTGCACCCAACCGGGATCGAAGGCCGATCTCCCCGTCTTCGGCAGTCTAGTCCAACATAAGATTAGCGCGTTAGATCACGCGGCCACCGAAGCGGGTTACCGTCATGTTGAAATAACCCATTTGGCTACCTCTTGAGAAACATTTAAAGTCAACAGCCGATAGGGAGTTATTAAAAGGATTTGTAAGAATGGTTGGGATGTACCTCATCCACGATAGGAGTGTAGGTTAGTGATAGCAATCAAAAGTCACCAGATCAACTATAATGTATTCATTCGCAAAACCATATGTTGATTTGTTGTCACCCATAGAAGTAAGGACATTCACAATAATGTTTTTAACTATGTTTTTATCTTAATCGTTTTTACATCTTCTGCCAGTTGTCAGTTACCACCCACCACTCCTATGGCTAGTGGATTCTTAGTTAGCCAGTATTTTCGGTAATAAGGAACAAATAATGTTTAAGTATATTGTCGTTATTAATGACATATTTGATGCTATATGATGTTTTAGTGAAATTACGACCCTACTAAAGAACTATATATTTATATGCAGATAAGGATACTACAGGCAAAGTTTCAAATAGTAGTGTTGTGGATGTAAATAGTATGCATCCGAACTCATTGGTGGATCCGTAATTTACCTTTGGGGAAGAGTGCATGTAAATTAAAAGTTTCACATATAATAATTAAAACTAACAAAAAAAATATATCACATGCTTAAACAAGAAACATGAATATAGTGTGAATAAATATCTTAGAATTATGAAATGAAAGGTTTTGCCGAGGTATTCAATTTGTTTGTTGCCATTTTTTTTTAACTCAAAACTATTTTGTAAAATTGTTTGAGTGGGAGGCACAAGACTCAACCTCCAAATAAAGGGAGAAATTGGGTGTAAACCACATTATAGTAGGGGGCGGGTGGAGAGGGCACATACATTTTCATCCCGTCCAATCACCAGTTGCACCCCTGCAATGAAATTAATGTTATGATTAAGAATTAAATTACCTTTGTCAAGTGAGAAGTTAATAGTACCTAACATCTCCGACGTTTGTGAATCCATTAACCATGTATTATTTTAACATAAACTCATCCACCCAATATATTTTCCACTTATTTATGATTATTTTCAAGACTTTTATGCACTCAACATTAAAGTTCATCATGGTTGCACTTTTTTTTAACAGCAAATCTTTAATCTCTTCACATGTTATCAATATAATGGTTACACCCCCCACCTTACACGTATGGGAGTACATACAATAGGATCACATCAGAACTTCGTCTGAGTAAAAATTACTTAATCTGTCATGGATTTATATTTAAGGTGAAGGCTTTGTTTTCTGCACGTGTCAAATGTTTTCAGCTGTGAAATAAATATCTTTGATTATTTTTGTTTTTGTTGGTAACTCTACACATATTTATTAATGACAACCGTGATATAATTATGTAATTACTTTGTGTGTCTACACACATGCATTAATTAGTGCATATTGTGTTTAGAGAAACCTACTGTGGGATAAATATTGTGACTTTTAGTCAACGATGGTTTTTCTACACACATTCATTACTATAATGCAGTGGCTTTCAACCTGGGGGTGGTGGCATATTCCGCACGGGGTCATAATTATTCTTGTTGAGGTTATGGATTTATGTGATTATAATGAATATAGGAAAGTGAAAAGTGCAAGTATAGTTGTAGGCGGTTAAAATGATAAAAAGCCTAAATATTGTTTAGGTTCCTTTTGGTTAGATCAATATTTTTAAAAGCTGTGGTCCACAGAGCCCTTGAGCTCCACCATAGTTATCTCAGGCTTTGTGAGGCAATTTTAGAATATTCCTTCCTTCTATTTCACACCATGAAATAGCACCAGTAATAAGAATTGCCAAATTTTTCATATTGGAATAAGGGTAGTTTGCAAAAGGTGAACCCAGAAACAGGTGATGTTTTCCGTTTGTTTTCTACTTTTATGTTTGTTAAGTTTAACTGTAGTTATTGAATTTTCATCATCTTAGAATGAACAAATTTATGATCACTCCAGCATGTATTTTTTCTGGTTCAAGGACTCCTTCGGTCTAAAATGTTTGGGAACCCTTGGGTTACTAACTCGACGGAAGCTTGCTGACTTAGTTTGCTGTAGCAGCCACGTGTTTGGTCAAGTGAAGCTGCTAGCATAACCTCCAAAATAGCCACTAGGATCCTTGATTCTCTTAAGACATCTTAGTCGTATTCGTATAATTATTATATACAAGCAATTTATAATAATTAAATCAAGTACTGAGGTTTAACGTAACGCTCGTTTGAATTAATGGTGATGTCAGGATTCAAACACAGACCATGGGTACTGGGGGGTGATTTTTTCCTGGCGGTTTCCCTCTTCCACATCTACGCAAATAAAGGCACAATTCCTCTAAAGCCTAGTTAATCCACAAGTGTGTATATTGCAGAAAGCCCGGACAGATAATAAGGTTCACTGAAAATAATAGTTTTAAAACTAGGATATAAACGCGTGTAGGTTATCAAGTAGTCACGATGGTCTCAAAGGACAAAAATTGGGGTCAAACCCCGCATAAGGTTGGAAACCACTGAATTAATGACAGGTGTGATATACATATTGACTTAGTACCAATGTTGACAGCCCTAAATGTGTTCCCCCCCCAGTGATCCATACAGTAGGAAGGTAAGTCTCACCTTGATGTAGTGCTCGCCTTTGCTCGCCTTGGCGATGTGGTCCCAGTCGACAGTGTTCACGAAACACAGCAGGGGGTTCTTCTCGATCCTAACACCGCCACGCAGGATGTCCGTCAACGATTGCAGCCCTATCTCCTGGAACACAACACAGCGTGGGTCGTCAAAAGGAGGACAGTTATGATAAAATACATTTAATGGTATTTCAAAATTATAGTCAGGGAATTCGATCCAAGGCCTTTGGAGTTTAATCGTTAAGGTGGGAGGGTATGGCACACGAGTTAAGGGCAGTAAATTTTCAGCTTTTATCCCCAAAAAATTGTTTGGCAAAAAAAAGAGTCAAATATTGCTCCAAAAGAAAGAGAGTTTAATTTTACATACGTGGTAGCCTCAACAGTTCCTGACTATCTGTTATGAACATAGCGGAATTAGATGAGAAACTTTTTAAACGAAGAGAGAAAAGGTTCTCATCAAATTTCAGGAAAGATATTCAAGAAATGATGAGATTAGTGTAGCTGTAGCTCTGAAACAATAATCGATTTAATTTGACAAAAAAAAATGTGTTAGTTATATAAACTGAAAAAATACTGACATTAGCTCGCACTACTTGCATCTCATCTTAAAAGAGCATCTCAAGGCTAGCTAACCGGGAAACAGGATACAATATTGCTTCTCGAGTTAAGAGCCAACTTGCACCTCCAGCCCCTCACCTGCAGGTGTATCATCTCGAAGGAGATGAACGCATAATTGAAGAAGAGCGTGTTGCCGCGAATGACGGCCAGATTGGGGAACAGCTTGCCGACGGAGCGAAGCCCGTTGACGCGGTACAGGAGGAGGTAATCAGTTATCTCGCGGAGCTCGGGGAACGTCACGTTGTCGTAGGCAGCCTCATCGGCCCGGTCGATCAGCAGGATCTGGACGAACCCTTCGACGACCCGGCACCCGGACAGCCGCTGGAAGGCCTGTACGTCGTTCCGGACGTCCACGCTCTGGCACACTGCAAGGACATAAGACACACACTTGTTAGTGCTGTTGGGGTTTTGTTTATAAATAAAGGGATTTACAACTTCTTAACATGAGAAAATTGGGAGCTTTCATTCCACGTCATTAACAAATTACTCTAAAGGGGGAGCATAAGGGCGCAAATAAAGGGCAGTGTTTTTGTAGGTTTAATTTTTTTTTAACTTTTTTTTTTTTTGCAAAAATTTAAAAAAAAATTGCTCTAGTAGAAAAACAGAGTTTAATTTTCTACATGTGGACTGTTTTTATAATATATGTCACGAGTATAGCGTCATTAGATGACAAACTTTTAATTCTTCTGTTTCTATTGGAGAAATATTTTTATTTATTTTGACCAAAATAAGTTTTGATATAAAAACTGCAAAAACACTGGCCTTTTCTCGAGTCCCCTACACCCCCACCTCGATAGTGATAAAGCACCGTTAACAATGTAATAACATTCATAATAATGGCGGGATGGATAGTTAACTTTTAAATTTGAAATAACAGCACTTAAGTAATGAGGAAGTGGTACTGTCTGTCTTCACTGTTACGTTGTAAAAATTAAGTTCATGTTTATTTTCTAAGCTAAAGTAAAAATGGGTTCACTTTGTTTCCTTTTCTCCCCTCTCTCAATAATTAAGAGTTGAGAACAACGCCTATGGGTGAAAGCATGGTTAAAGGTGGCCTACGACCAGTCGCTTCTTAGAAATTATAGTGAAACTTTGTGTAGAAAATTAAACGCCATCTTTCTAATAGCTCTTACACTATTTCATGTTCAAAGTTCACACATCTGTAATAGAACTGTTAAGGCAAATGAAGTCCTAATTCTAGAGTCTATATAACCATTTTCAGGCACGCTTGCGATTGTAAATTGATATAGTTATTTATTGCTCAAAGTCTTTCCGCTCGTTCGAGCTATAGGCCTACTCATACAACTTAACTAATTTGGTAGGGATGAAGGTCTAGTAGAGTTTATAGGAAATGTACCCGCATTTGTCTAGAGGCTAAAAAGCAAACAGTTGACGAAAGGAAACCACTGTAAATCCGGTACGGATTCAAACAAGGATTTTTACTTCACAGGAAAACCAGACTCAAACGAGACTAGCATCTATCTAGTCGGCGTGCCCAGAGGTAAGGGAGTGACGATAGTGGAAAAGGTGTTATGCCACGAGATACTTTGATACAATGGTGAAAGTATGCATTGTTGCCACGAATAATTAGTGGACAATTAGTTCAAATGACCCATCAATTCTCCTCGAGGTCCAAGTAGCCCCTATAAAATACTTTTGGTAAATGGCTCTGCCTTTATAATTAAATGTGGCCGGTTCAATTCTCTTCCAACTGTCTTAAAAACGTGCATTAAAAATTTGGTCAAAAGGAAATATTTCACTGTATTAGCTTTTTTTTTTGTCGAAGAATAAGTTACAACGTATCATATAAGCCATGTGTTGATAGTTGTCATTATTAAGGCGAGAGTAATTACAACTATCGATGATATGCCTGAACTGATGAGATCCCAGGTTTAAGGTGTATGATAATGAAGCGAGACAAAGGAAGATAAGATACACTGGGGGCCAAGTTGCAACCCAGAAGTGGCCTTGTCGTGATAACAAGACTTGTTATCACGACAAGGAGACTGATAACACTGTGCAAAACAGATCCTGCTAGAGTCTGTTACGCACAAATCATCATCATATATTATTATTGTTATATATCCCTTTTCGGGCTTCTCGTAATCAAAAATTATTTTTTCTCAATAGCTCTTACAAGATGAGCCATATATAGGCCGTTGTATCTACAGCGCTAATTATATATTTGTCGAATTCAACTTTTATCATAAAAGAAAAGAGAAAAGCCAAACTAAGAACGTTATTTAAGTAACTTCCTTTTCACTTATTTACCTTGTTGAGGTTCTGCCTCAAATATTCAAATTTATATTATTCTGATTTACTTTTTGCTTGTTGTTACTGCTTTTCAAATACTTATGCTTTACTACCCTTTGGCTATTTGTTAGTATTGCTATTTTTATTCTTGTCATGATTAATTTATATTTTTTTCATAACTATTCATCAGTATATATATAATTATTTAGATGATTGTTTATTTTATTTTCTCATGTAATTATATGTATTTGTAAGGTACTTGTGTGCTTTTCAGTGCTGGCCTGTCACGACTGTTGACCACAATTATAATAAAGATAATTGAAATTATTATTATTATTATTATTATTATTATCATCATCCTCCTACAAGAACGTTTTGCCAATTTGTAATCGACTTTGAGCATACATGAACAAAGAGTATTTTTTAAATAGTCCACACACAAATGAACTCGTTAGTTATTCATATGATTAATTTACGAGTGTCATAAAATAAAGATTCCAAGAGAAAAAGAAGATATTGAAACAAAGAAAAAGACCCATTAGTTTCTACACTATGTGTAAAACTAAAATAAGACAATACAAAGAGAATCATTGTTGAGGTGTTTAGCCGCCCACATTTTCCGAAGCTCAAATTTCCAATAAAAAGTGTTTGCTACTTTAATATATTCGTTGATAGCGATTTTATTTTACTATCTCTCGTTGTAGTACAGTATTAGTTTCTATAAACCCACCGGTTTATTTGTATAAATCTAATATGAATTGTAAAAAAAAACTGTTCATTCTGTGGAGGTCATACCGTAGCCTCATCATCTTCGTCGTCTATTATTTAAGTATTACACCCAAACGCCTATTTAAGTACTAAATATGCAACCTGGTATACGGCAGCGCAAGTGGGATAATTGCGCCCTAAGTGTACAACGTCATCTGCAAGAAATAGATGAGTTTTGTAACATCGGGGTTTTATATCGGTAATTGGCGTAAGAAATAAACAATGCTCTACCTCTTTAGGAGCTATAGTAATAATAATGCTTTATCATGTATGCATATCTTAGTGACGTCCTGAAACGACAAGGAATTTACATAAACAATTATTATTATTAGCTCGACTAAAATATAAGAGAGTGTTCGCAATACAAAAGTGATGACCAAGACATATTTGCTTCGGATTCATACGCAGTTTATTTCCTTACAAGCTAGATCACATTTATCGGAGAGCAAAAAGCAAGGTCGTAATTCAATAATTGGCATTACGACTTAAACAACTACGTATTTTCTTGCGAGTATAGTTGCTCTAACATTTACTGACATTTATTTGAGTTGCTACAGTCCAATTTGTATGGTAAGGGCCTGGCAGATAGGAAAGTTACTAAATGTACTTTAACGTCATGTCATGTAATCTTCAAATGTCACTTTCAATCAATATTATCAATACTTATAGAATAATACTAATAATAAGGTAAATTGTCATCAATTTTGATTGAAAATAAAAAGTTTGTATTTTTTAAAGGTCAATAACAAGCTCCACCGGACACCCAAATATCAACACCCAAACGTGAAACACCGATCGGCTGGCTGCAGAAACCCACAACTGGCGAAAGTACGATTTAAGACCGGAACGGAACATGAACGACATTGAGAATGTTACTGTAGGTGACGTTACAAGAAGGCCATCGTTCCGGCGGGAAAACACTTTGCCTTGAACTAGCGCATGTCCTTCAAGGACAACCAAATCCATTGTCAACGCAACTATAGTCCTTTACGAAGCGATCAAAAATAGTACCCCAACATTGACCAAAGCCTGTGTGTGTGTGTGTGTGTGTGTGTGTGTACACTTTAGTTAGGTGTTGTCATACAACTGTAATATACATTATATTATATTACAGCTGTATGACAACACCTAACTAAAGTGTACACACACACAGGCTTTGGTCAATGTTGGGGTACTATACCCGTGGCTGGGGGTATAAATACGTGTAAATAAATTTAATAATGTTTGACCTGTCAGTAAAGATTATTATTGTTCCTGTAATGAGGGTGGTCTTCCCAAATGGTTTTCCACTCTTCACTCAATCACATGTAGGTACATTTCCTCTAAATTCTACCTTAATCCCTACCACGTTAGTGTAAGTATGCGGATAGACCGGATGGGTAGTAAGACACGATCCACAGAAGCTGTAAAAATGATTTACAAATAACATATTAAATTAGTGAGGAACAAAATCCATTTTACATTAAAAAAAGTCCCAAAATTACACACATGAATAATTAAGCCCATTTGCTTTTAAGGTTTTTTTTACAGCTTCGAAAGAAACTAGCTTAAATCAATTAAACTTATGCATTCACACGAATCACACAATGCGTAAAAACAGTCATTGTTGACAGAGATTAAACATGTCTGAATTTTCCACTAAGGTAAACGAAACAAAGTGTAATTAGTTATTGTATATTACTGTTGATTCTAATCGGTTGAATTTACTGTGGGTATACTCTAGCTCATTCGTATAAAATTAAAAATTGTTGCCACTTGAGTTACACTTTATCCTTGTTTACAATCAAGTTGTCAGCCATTAGTAATCTTTTGACTTGTCATCATTACACGTCAAACAGTCGCGCAACGAAAAGAGGCGCGCGCGCGCACACACGCATAAAAGTTGTGAGCTTGCAGAGCCTTAGAGTCGGTAAACAGGAAATTCCTTTCGGCTTTTTTTGTTGGCGTCACTTGTTATATTAAACGAGGCACTTTTTGCTTCAACCATGTCGTCTGATAACTCATCCTACAATCTAGTTACTGTAAGATACCTTGGCTGAGTAAACAGCGCGTTTCTATACTAAGCTAAAAAGTCCTAGATTAGATTCCCGCCATGGTCAGAAAAGCTGTCATTCCAATTGGGGTTTTACATTTTCAAAACAAAGAAATGACACCCGAGGAAGTGAGTATCATCTTTTCTATAAGAAAGTAAATCTTGTAGTGACATAATTAATTCCTAATAAAATATATTATTATTATTACTATAAGCTCGTCGACAAAATAAGGTAATAAGCTTATTGGACAGACAAAACTTAAAATATGGTTAAATCCTGGGATAAAATAAGTACAAAGAATATATCTAAGAATATCACTAAATAAAATTGAAAATAAAAAGTGTACTAAGCATGTTAAAAACAAATCTCAATGAAACAATAGCCAAGTGAGGAGCAAATGGAATGTAAGATTCCCCTGGCTTTTAAAACGAAGTAAACAACGTCCCACGCCATCCCTAATGAACTGCTGCTTGATCTGGGTAGGGGGTCGAAAAACTAATGTTCTTGACAAGTGCGTAGGACCCCAAGGCCAAAAAAATCCCTTTGGATCTAAAAACGATACACTCCAACCCGCATTCGGAGGAAGATGAAGTGCCATTTAATTACCTGAAAGACCGACGTGACCAGGAATCCAGCAGTGCCGGGTTTTTAAGGTGGGAGTGAGTGCAAAGGTAGATTTTTGTAGTTTTTATAGCAAAACTTTTTTGGCCAGAGATAAATAAAATATTTCTCCAGTAAATGCATATGAGTTTAATTTCCTTCACGTGGTAACATCAACAGTTGATGAATATCTGTCATGAGCAGTGGATGAGAACTTTTTAAATGAAGAGTAAAATTTGTCATTAAATTCCAGGACACCCTTGACAGATACTTAAGAACTGTGGAGGTCACCATGTGAAGAAAATTAACTAGGTTTCTAATGAAGCAATATTTTTTTTTTTGCCAAAAATTGTTTTTGCTATAAAACTACAAAAACACTAACCTTTTCTCTCGTCCCCTCACTCTAACATTAACCTTATAGAGAATATTTTTAATAGAGAGTTACAAAACAGACTTATCAATGACACTGCCTGTCAAAATGGGCAACTTAAAATCACATCGCTTAGCGTATAAATATATTATAGAATATCGTTAACGGGACGATCTGGATATATTTACTGTTTAATGCACGACTAATGCGGGAAAACACGGTTATATTATTTGACAACTAACAAGGGTCAAGTATTATTATTAATATTAATTATTATTATTATTATTATTATTATTATTATTAGCACCGCGTCTTACTACCCGTTCGGGTTATACGCACTTAC